>CM075820.1:7820817-8034522 GCA_037975025.1 Excoecaria agallocha
TTCACCCGTACTTCCTCTAACTAAATCAAGCAATTCCAAAGGTGAGATAGTAGTGGCCATACTAGATTCGAATAAGGCCTCTAAGATCTTCTGCTGTAAGAAGGTGACTGCCGCAACAATTCCCATACATAAATCTAAGTTGGGATCTTTTTTAATTGCTTAAGAATCTGATCATTCTGATGTTCCTTCTCTACAGGTGATGGCTGAAAGTCCGCTGGTCTTTCCATTTCAGGCACCACCCTACCACTCTGAGTGATTAGCTTTACTTTTAGCACTTTCTTATCATCTTCTGAGTCCCACAAATCTAAAAGGCCAATGAAAGTTTCATCCTCATCAGGGGATTCCCAATAGTCAACTACATATATTCCCAATCCTCGTTGTTCTTCTACATTTGACTACTCAAGCTGAGTAATAGCCAAACATTCATTACCATATAAATCACATAGTTACAAGTATTCCAGCAAACCAGAATCAATCATGGACACAAAGGGTAGAACTGTATTGTAATTCCCTTTCTTTCCATTTTCTTCGAATTAGTGATCTGCTTACTATCGATGAGATCTTGAATTCTATCCCTCAAAGTTCTATAATGGTCTGGAAGATGACCAGTATGTTAATAAAATGCATAGTATTGATCAACCCTATGATTAGGCTGACCTTGATTCTTGGCAGGTCTCACCAGTAGAGGCTATAATTTCCCTTCATTCATCAAATGATCTAATACCCAAGATAGAGATTTACCCAGATTTAAGTATTGCCTCTGAGTACCCTAGGCAAATGACACTTCAGCTATCTATTCGATAACAATGGTACCACTAGTTCTTCCAGACATAGTTCCATACCCCCAGCATCCAGCACCAAAACCACTGGTCGCAGAGCTTACTTTCTTGGCTAGATATTCACTTTGAGCCTTAATAATGTCTTTTAGGGACTCCAAATCCTTCAACCCTTTTATCTTTAAACCTTCCTTCAAATAGGACCTGGAGTTCCGAATAAAAAGCCTAATTTGATTGGGGGTATCAGGCTTTTGCTTTATCTCTATAACCCGGTTCCTCTATCTCGTAAGATATTCATGAAATGACTCATCCGGCTTTTATTGCAATAGCTCGAGGTCTTTTAGGGTGACCTCTATCCTTGTGCTACAGTTGTATTACTTTAAAAATTCTTCTGTCAACATATCCCAATCCTCCTTAGTATGCCTATCTAGGTCGTGGTTCTAGTCAATGGATGGAGTAGTAAGACTAAGACTGAAGTATTCAACCTTTTGCCTTTTGGTAAGATTAGTGCCCTTCATGACTAGAGTGTTTTACTTAATATGAGTGGATGGATCGAATGTACCATCGAATTTAGGTATATCGGGCATTTTGAACCATCAAGGAAGTACATCCTCACTTTCCAAGTCTCTATCTTTCAGGCTAACTCCCTCATTTGTCAACAGAACTCGAGCCATTGCTTCTATATTTTCCTCCATCTTTTGAAGGATTGGATCCTCCATTCTAGGTTACTTTCCTCTCTGGGCCTACCACAGGTAATTCTTCCTCATTCAGAATGAAATCCTCTTTATGCATAACTTCCTTATCTTTTCGCTACTCTATAAGCTAAACTCGTGATCCAACCCCTCTTAACTTAGTCTCCAAGGAAGATCCCACTTGAGGAGTGATAAGAGTACCTCCCACAACTTTAGGGTCTCCGTAGGTAGTAGCAGTTGCTAAAGGTTGCTGACCAATGGGTTGTGCCATAATACTCATAATGTATGTCATTATGGATCTCATCCTTCATTCAAACTCATTGAATCTTTTGCCCAGCTCTTAACTATCAATGGCCTCACCATGTGTCTAATCTATCATATCTGCTCTTTTAGATGCTATTTCAAAGATTTTTACCAACCCCAAATTTGACTCTGATGATGACTCAAACTGACTTGACAAGGACCTTCTAACCAGACGCCTATCCGAACTCCTGAACCAACCTACTGACTTTATGGTGACTATAATTGCTAATCCTTTAGTCAAGACTCCAATCTTCTTATAGCTCAAGAAGGATCTCCATTTTCAAATATACCTCAATCAAAGAAAATATAGCTTTCCCTGAGTGAATTCCTAAAGAAACTGAGGCTTAAAACTCATCCAGGTATTATTCATCTTCACATAGTAAATCAAATTCTCAAACTACGTGGATGACTCTGTAATGGTTGTAAAAAAAACTAGTTAGCATGATGCATGATTTTGCATGGAATGCATGAACAAAGTGCATATCATTTACACAACACATGCACAGGCTAGATAAAACCCTCCTACCTTATCTCTCCCACACAGGTGGTTGTGCAGTCTCTTTCCTAAGTCAGATTAATTCATGGGTTAGCAAGGAACACTATGAGTGCACATGGTTACGGTGAAAAGCCGACAACATGATCTCTTTTAATTTAAAGCATAAGCAAATGCGGTATTGATCTCTATATACTCTAATCATTCAGATAAACCCAAAATAGGCCTACAGAGGCATAACAACCTTTGATAGTGCCTATCTCAATTTATCAAAATTTGATTGAGTATATAGGTATCCAAATAGCAAGAAAAGTACTAAGGTACATGCTATCTAAGGGAATTATCTAAACCACTACATGAGGCATAGGTCTAGTTGTAAAACTTTAAGGTTACCCAAGCATGGTCCCTACCAATGGGTCTAGCTCATCATGAGCATAACTGGTTGAGTAACTATTTTATATACCCAATAGGTAAGAGGCTTGTACTGGTGATCTTCTCTAACATTCCCCTACATTGAGTGAACGTAAGGTTTTGTTTTGAGATTACACTGGGTTGAACAGGGAGGTCTAACTTAAGTCTAAGGCCATAGCATGCTCTAATGCATCTTAGATTAGAAAAGAACCAGTATAACTAAATCATAGGCAAGAGTTTACACCACATCAACCAAATTTTTTTCAAGGTAAGATCTAAAACAATCCCCAATGGAGTCGCCACTATAACACATGTCGAACCCTGTGTAGATTTAGTGTATTCTCGATAACCCACTTTAAGGGCTCAAGACTGAATAAGGCTCGTTTAACTCGTGAAAGCCAGTTGCTTTATGATGAATAAGGTTTCATCAACATGCAATTCACTCGGGCCTCCAAAAGGCATGAGACAACGTATCGATATAACCTTATCCATTTACTAACAATAGACTTATGAGGCATCTGCTGAGCATCACAAGGCATAAATTTAGGAGCCGTCACCCAATAGAACATTAGGAAGATGGTTTTTCTTAATGCTTTTTGATACTGAAACCAAAAATAGTCCGGATCTCATCTCTACTTACATCACTTGGTTGATAGCTAGCATAAATGATTATCTTATGATTCATTAAATTGACTATTTTCTCATACATTATAATGAATATGGCGAATAAATAAACAAACATATTAACAAAAAAAGAATGATAAAATTCATACATAAATTGTGGGCATTTAGGGACATTGGTCCCGACATGTTCTAATCCTAAATTATAGCTATCTCGTTTGATTTTAACGCTTTAGATAAATATTTTTGTACATTTTATAAATAGAAAGAAATAAACAAGCATAAATCATGATATTCAGTTATTTTCGTGAACATTGTTCCTTCATATATATTTATGAAATTTATTTTTATAGTGATTTTTTGGGATAAAATAGTACATTGGTCCGGCTTTATAATTGAATATCCAGTTAATTTAATAAAAAAACCTTACATGCCTATTTCCTTAATTTCTTGTCAAAAATGCCCTTTTTTTACTACACTATTACAGACAGATAATAATTATACAGGCCAAAATATACAACTAATAATAATAAAACAAATAAATAGACTATATTATCTAAGTCCAACCAAATCAAATGAATTTCCTCTGGATAAATTTGTGAGTTTATGCATCTAAAAATAGTAAAAAGGATTGATTAAACAATAGCAAAGAAATAGATAAGAATTATGACACCAAGGAAAAAAATGTGCAGAACACATGTATTGCAACTAAATATAGTAAAAGTATAAAAAAAAGATACAAAGGGTTGAAGGAAAAATAAAGATTTAAAGACTGGTCAACTCAGATGGGAGTGAGTCACAGACTCACTCACGAACTTAGTAAGTCACGGTCTAACAAGGGACCAAGTCACGGGCTAACTACGGTGAGTTATGCCTTTTCAGTGGCTTATCGTTCATCCTTGGGTGAGTCACGAACTTGCCTCCGTGACTCACTCACGGACCCCGGTCCATGAATTAGCCTAAAACGGTCCAGTCCACTAGAAGGTTGCCATGAACGAGGCTCTAAAGTCTGAAACTCAAATCCAAGGCCACAAACTCACATAAACACCTTAAAACTTTACTACAACAATATATAATGATCAAAACTAAGTTAAAAAAACCTCAAGCAATTTCAATTCCATAAATTAATCTAATGCGATAACCTAAGTTCTAGAAAGAGAAAAAAACCATGGTGGGTGTAAAAACTCAACTCTTTCTATGAAATAAGCATTAATTCATGTATAATCTAAGAAAACACTCACAATCAAACTAAAATAAAAGAAATACTACATAAATTTCATAAGTTAAGGCAACCTCTCATATTACCTTTAGTGTGACTGTTAACCAGAATCAGTGAGAGTGCCCTTTTGTTCCTCTCTCTTTTCCTTTTACGTGATCTTCCTTCCTTTTCCAAAGCTAAGTTTTTTTTCTCTTTTATTTCAAAAACCAGAGTTTTTCCAAGCACCAAAAACACTCTCTTTTTTCTCTCTCCTATTTGTTAAAAAAGTGATTATTGCACCCTTAATCCCAAGAAAACATCCCATCCTCCTTAATTGATATGGATTAAGATCAATGAAAAAAAGGTAGATATTTTGGTTGAAAGAAATCCTTTATTTTGTGGCATTGAAACCTAAAATTTTGCTAGAAACGATAAGTCACAAACCTAGTTCGTGACCTATGAGTCACGAACTATGTCTCATGGACCAACTCGATGGGACCCAAAAAAATATTTTGAGCTTAGAAGTGATAAGTCACGAACTAGAGACCATGACTTGCTTAGTGAGTGACGGATATTGGTTCGTGATTTGCTGACAAGTTACAGAATAAAGAAAGAGAGTGATGGGGGTTCTAAGGTGTGACTTAAGTGGTGATTCATGAATCAGACCCATGAGTAGAGTTCATGACTCACTTCCTAGGTCAACCTGAAAGTTCCCGTCAGCCACTTTTCTGCCAAATACAAAAGAATGAAAAAAATCTTTGTCTAAAAGAATGTTTTTCCTTAAAAATTTTGATAAAAGCATTTTTTATGTCCAAAAAACATCGGTACTAAAGAAAAGGAGGCACTATTACTTCCTGATTATCTCCGAAATAGCATTATCCTCATTAAATAACCCTAACAAAGGCCGATCCAATTTTAGTGTCCACATATGTGTTCATAGTTTAAACGATTTCTAATCTTAAAAATTTGATATATGTGATATATTAAAGTATTTTTTTAATTAATATGATTAATTAAAATGGGTCCAAAATCAATTGGATTGGAATTAGTTAAATAAAATCAATTATTGGGCTTAATTGAGTTTGCCGGTTTGGTTTAAGTTAGCAAATGACTTAGTGGGTCCAAAGAACTAATTTAAATTAATAAAACAAACTGTAATTTAGTTTATTAATGGGTTTAAGGGTTGGCATGGGCTTGGTACATATTTGGCCCATTCTCAAAACCCAAATGGCCCAAATGCACAAAATTAGTTTGTGTGTGAATATAAAATTGGGTTTTATGGTGTGGATTTCGACCCACCCATAAAATTGAAAATAAATTGATTTTGAATTATTTTAATATGACTAATTAATTAAATAATCAATGAGATTAATATTTAAGATAAGAACATATGCATGTAAAAAGTTTCCAAAATGGAAAGAGTTCCCAAATTTGGATAGTTTTCTAATTTAATCACATTAAGACAATAATTCATACCTTGTTTCAAGAGTTAAAACAAGAAAGATATATCATTAAATGGCTTTGATTTTATGAATTAAATTTACATATAAGAGTGTATGTTTGGAATGATGGATAATTATCAACTAAGTCCAATGTGATTGAGCATATGCATTTCGGCCTATAAGAGTGTATGTTTGGCATGATGGATAATTATGGACTAAGTCCAATGTGATTAAGCATATGCATTAAAATTACATATAAGAGTGCATGTTTGCCATGATGGATAATTATGGACTAAGTCCAATATGATTAAGCGTATACATTTTTACCCATAAGGACTTTCATATCCCGACCAATTTCTTTTGGTTTGTATTTTTGATTGTAATATGTAATTAGATTACATACATTAGAATAGTAAAACAAGACCATAAGAAAGGATCAAGATAAGCCGAAGGAAGATTTATGAAGAAGAAAATATTGTATTATTTTCTATTTTTATATATCATGCATACTACCTAGGTTTAATATTTTAATCTCCTTTGTGGCTCGAGGAGTTCAATATAGAAAGTCCATACCTATACCATATTTGTATGCTTTATATTTATGCAATAGATATAGGATGTATACCAATGTATGCCAACCATGTATGATGAGACTAAATTAATGAAGTTCCTCAAGTTAATACTAAGATTAATAAGCCTTCCATCAATTGGATAAGAATCAAAGTTTTTTTTATAGTATGGGTTGTTGACCAAAGTCAAGCCCATATTATATCAAATATGTTCAAGTCCAATTAATAAGCCATCTTAGCTAGCCCATTAGCTTGTTAACCAAAGTCAAGATTAATGGACTTAGAGGCAATGTTGGGTGGTGCATATATGATATGCATGCATTAAGAGTTAATAATCCTAATAATCCAATAGTTGTATAATAATACAATTGGTATAGAGATACCTTTCAAGGATATGAAATTTGATTTGTTGACCAAAGTCAAGATCAAATTTCATATCAAGGATTGAATATTAGCCCACTAAGAAAACCATCAAATTTTCTCAGATCAAATAGTGGGGGCTATTGATTCGTAATAAAATAGTGGGAGTAAAATGGATTAGTTAAATACCTAATTAATGCATACATATGCATGAACATACTCTAATATTTTTCTTTCTTCACATCTAGGATTACATCATAAACACTCCACAAATTAACCTACATTCGATATTGGATAAGAAATTAGATAGAGACAACTATTCTAATTGGATTAGGTAAGTGAGAATTGTTCTCAGGGCTGAGAAAATCCAATTTGTCGTGGATCAAGATCCACCATCACTTCCATCTAAAGAGCCACTAAAGAGATCAAGGGCATGTATAAGAAATACATGGAAGATAGTGAAACAATTATGATAATGCTTAGTGTTATGTCCCTAGAGCTTCAAATTTTACATGAAAAGATGGATGCTAGTACCATGAATTTTCACCGAGAGGAGTTATATGTTTCTCAAGCTAGAACTCAATGATATAATATTTCTACAACTCTTTTTAGGCGTAAAATAGTGGAGGGCACTTCAACTTCTGCTCATACATTAAAGATTTATGGGTATATTGAGCATTTAGGTAGGCTGGGATATGTTATAAAAAATGATATATACATAGACTTGATCTTGTATTTGTTGGCTTCTAGTTTTGCACCTTTTGTACTTAACTATAACATGAACAAGATTCAAGATACAATACCCGAGCTTATCAATATGTTCAAAATAGCTGAGGGATCATTTAAGAATTATCTAAAATCTATCATGGTTTTCACTTCTGCTAAAATAGGTAAGAAGTAGAAGAAAAAGAAAACCAAGTCATAGCCTAAGCATGGTGGTATATCCAAGAAAAAGGCTTCCAAGAAGGAACCTAAAGGGACTTGCTTCCATCATAGAAAGGATGGTAACTGAAAGCAGAATTGCAAGGTCTATTTAAATTCTCTCAAAGGGAATAAGCAAGCCGAGGCTTCAACTCTAGGTTTTCATATGATTAAAATTGATACTTATTATATTACATACGTCTAAGCAATCTTGGGTATTGGATACCGTATGTGGATCTCATTTGTGTAATGATCTGTAAGGGCTTAGAAGCATTGAAAGAGTTGGGAGGGCAGAGATATATCTATAGTTAGCTACTGGGCAGAATATCTCTACAAAAGTTAAGGGGATTTATCACTTGCTTTTTTCGAGTGGATTAATACTAGAGTTTAAAAATTGTTATTATGTTCCAGTTTTATCTAGAAGTATTATTTTTTCCAGCTGTTTAATGAATGATTATGACATTTCTTTAAATAAGGATAAGAGTTATATCATTTTTAAGAACAATATATTTTATGTTAATACAATTGTTGAGAATGGTGTGAACATGTATGCATATGTATGTAGTGTATGTGTGTGTGTGTGTGTATGCATGTAATGTATGTACATGTATAAGTATGCATGTAATGTATGTATATATGTATATGAATGTATGTATAGGTATATATATATATATATATATATATATATATATATATATATATATAGAGAGAGAGAGAGAGAGAGATATGCATGTGTGTAAATATATGTATGTGAGCATGTATGTATGTGTAAGTAAATGTATATAGGTGAGTATGTATGCATGTAATGTACGTATATGTATATGTGTGTATGTAATGTACGTATAAGTATATGTGTGCATGTGATGTATGTATATATATATATATGTATGTATGCACGTAAGGTATATATATGTAGATGTATGCATGTCATGTATGTATATATATATGTATGCATGTGAGGTATGTGATGTAGATTTATGCATGTAATGTATGTATATGTATATATATGCACTTAAGGTATGTATATGTATACGTATACATGTAATGTATGTAAATGTATATGTATGCATGTGATGTATGCATATGTATAGGTATGCATGGGATGTATGTATATACGTATATGAATGCATGTATGCGTGTATGTATGCATGCGTGTATGTATGCCTATGTATATGAATGTATGTATGTGAGTAGGTATGTATGAGAAAATGCATGCAAGTGTGTATGTATGTGTGTATGTGATTTATTATGAAACGTTTGGGATACATATCCACCACTGAGCATTTCGATGCTCAACATATAGTTTGTTGACTACGCGCAGGTTATGAAGATGTTGATATTTCAGTGGCCGGTATTGCAAGGATAGTCAAAAGCAGGATAAAGATCAAGAAAGGAGTTAGATTTGGCATGTATATGTAGGTATGGATTCAGGTATATGTTTTAACATCTGATTACCGTATATACTGTATAGTGGTATAAAGGTGTTACAGGTTGGGATGGTATGCTAGGCTATCTTTCAATTTATTCCCTGCATGTCGTCATATGTCCAGGCAAAGTCTCTTTCATATTTTTTCAATATTCTCTCAAATTTTCTCACTTTTCAGGAGTTATATATGATGCTAATAAGATTTCTTTTTGGTTTTCCTTCGTTCTGAGATTAAATGAACATATGTTTGTTGATTTGATGTCAAATATGAATGATTTATGATCATTATTATGCATATTAAAATTAGAAAAAACATCACACAAATAAGAAAAATTGTTTATTTTATTAATGTAATCAAAAGAAAAACCATTGTTCTCATAAAAAAGTGCTGGAACATAAATAATCACTACAAAAAAACTGCCAATTAGTGACTAAAATTAGCGACGGCATTATTTTCGTCGCAAATTTTGCCACGGATTCACGATTGTTTTACAATTCCATCGCGGGGAAGATATTTTCTATTTTTTTGCGATGAAACAGCGACGAAATGAATAAACAGTTGCTAATTATTGGTGGGAAGCATACGCGTCATGTTTTGCGACGGATTTAGCGACAAATATTTTCATCGCTAAATTTTATAATTTTTAATTCGTAAAATTATTTTCTGAAAATTTAGCGACCAACATTTTAGTCGCTAATTTTGGAGGAAAAATATAGCGCCTTTTTTTGCGACAGTTTAGCGACAAAAATTTGTCTGTCGCTAATAGTAATTTGTTCCACTAAAACAATTAGCGATGGAAATATTTAGTCGCTAATCCGTCGCAAATAAATTAAAAAATAATTTTTTTTAATTTCACTCACATGGTTTATGTAGATTTTCAAGTAATTTTCATATAGACCATATGAAATTAATATTTTATTTTGTAACAGAAAATTATAAATTATTTTATAAGTTGATAATAATTTTTTATTAATTATACCAAAATCTAAAGTTATTTATTTTAAAAAAATTACATTGTTAATAATAATAATAATAATAATAATAATAATAATAAACTAATTGTTACTATTATTATATATTTGCATGTTCAAGATTAATAAAAATAAAAATTTATAAAATAGTAATATAAAATTTATTATTTCATTTAAAATTATAATAAAAAAAATTTGTAATTTATTTTTATTTTATAAAATTTAAATCAAATAATAAATTATTAGGAATTCTATTGATTTCTTTATCAATTGTCTCCAAATATAAACTTATTTATTTAAAAAAATTACATTTTTAATAATAATGATAAAGTAATTGTTATAATTATTATATAGTCATATTATAAAAAATAATAAATATAAATATTTATATAATAATAATATAAAATTTATTATTTCATTTAAAATGATTATGAAAAATTTATAATTTATTTTTTTTTTGTTAAAATTTTGATCAAATTTTAAATTATTAAAAAATTTAGTTATATATATTTACAAAATTATCCTTGAATACATGGATAAAATGATGAAATTTGGTAGGGGTATTTTAGTAATTTCAAAAATTTATCCTACATATAAAAATAACATTATCTCTCCGCTCACCTTTCTCCACCATTTCAATTTAATGCGTATATGATTTTAAGCTTAATTTATTATTTAATTGAATAAAAATTAATTAATTGAATTAACTTTAGTTTTTAATAATTGAAATGTATAGTTTTATAATTAAATTATTTTTATTCAAACTTAATTGTTACGTTCCAAAAATTTGAAATCGTGCGAGAGCACTTTTAATATGGGTGTACAATATTTTGATACTGATTATAGAATTGATTTGTTTGTATAATTTTAAAATTTTAAAGTGATAAGTTAAATTTAAAGCAAAAATTTAAGAACTAATGACAAAGAATTTAAAACAAATAAATGTATAATAATTATTAAAATAATTAAAATAATAATTCTTAAGATTTAAGTTTCTTATTGGATAATAATAATAATAATAATAATAATAATAATAATAATAATTTAAGAAGACTTTAGATTCTAGAAGCTTGGAGTGAGATATTTATTAGATATAAAAATTTTATTTTTATAACCTGCTATTTTTATATTACTCTTATTAAGTTTATAACCTGGGGAAAAAAAAGGCCCATTCTAGCATCATAGGCTGCACATAAAATAAAAGCAGTAAAGCCAGGCAGATTCGGCATAGTAATAGTATCCATTTCAAAACCCTAACCCTAATATTGTATCTCCCATATATATCTCCTACGGACTGCTTCCTTTCCCTCTGCTGCTTTGAGAGAGAGCATCTAAAGAGGGCCGATCATTCGTACAACATCCTTTTCTTCTCTCGTGATTCAGGTCTCGCTCTCTCACCTTCATGAACATATGCTA
This sequence comes from Excoecaria agallocha, assembly GCA_037975025.1. Taxonomy (NCBI): domain Eukaryota; kingdom Viridiplantae; phylum Streptophyta; class Magnoliopsida; order Malpighiales; family Euphorbiaceae; genus Excoecaria; species Excoecaria agallocha. The sequence goes on from CM075820.1 coordinate 7,832,418, forward strand.
GATCTTTGTTCTCTTATCTTTTTCTTCTTTAATCTGTTTACGTTCCTCGTTCATGATAAGCTCAGAATTTCTTGCATAACACTGTATAGAATATTAAATTTTTATATTTGTTGAATTTTGGTCTATATTTGATTCAACTATTTATTGGGTCTTTCGTCGCGATTTTATTAAATCAAGCAGAATGGCAGCTTATGGAGCAATGAAGCCTGCAAAGGCGGGATTGGAGGATACCCAAGAACAAATTCATAAAATCAAGATCACCCTTTCTTCCAAGAATGTGAAGAACCTCGAAATGGTTCCTTATTTGCCACCAATTTATCATAACTTATAGATTTTTACTTTGTTGTATTAGATGGGATACCGTTTAAAAGTTTTTTAGGTTTTAGCTTTTGGTTAGATTCTTGTTCACAGAAACTCCATTTGCACGCTCGAATTTTCTTGACTAATATTTGCCTTATCATGTTTACTGATTGATAATTACATCTGCTTGTTTTATAATTTGTACTGACTTGGTTCTAGTGCCAAAGACAAGAGATTGAGGGTAAAAGGACCTGTGAGAATGCCAACCAAGGTTCTTCACATTACCACTAGGAAAACCCCTTGTGGAGAAGGTATTTACCAAAAGAACTCAATGGCATATTTTGATTTCAATTATTGAACTCTTATTGTATTTAACGCACCTCTCTCTTGTTTATGGAATTTGGGATAGCTTTATTGCACAGTACTTGTGTATTTAGTTAAATTGTTAGATTAAAATATAGTTTTAATGTTGATATAGTTTTTCTATTCTATGAATCTAGTGATCAATGTTATGCATTTTTTGTTTGCAGACTATTCTATGGAATGGACTTTCTATTAAAATATTTCTTCTTTTAGTACTATGACCTAATTAGGATCTCAGTATTTGAATTAAAAAGTTTAACCTCTATATGTCAGTTGCTTCTTGGATCTTTATATGCTTATTACTTGTGAGTTGGCTGATGCAGATGCATTTTATCAAATGTTTTAATATAATGGGCCTTTAGTACACATGCTTACAATTCTGGTACTGCACTTGCAACTTTTGCAAATTACAAGCAACACTACAAGCAATGGTTCAATTATTACAGTCAAACAAAAGTTACTTGTGCTCCTAACACGGAGCAATTGTTTGCTGCTAATGCATCCAACCAGGGGACATCAGTTCTTGGTGGTATTGCTGGGTACACAAATTCCAACAGCCAACCACCCTCATCTTTTACACAATCATGGAGACCAGATTCCTCTTCTAAACTGACTTTTCAAGTTTGGTTATCTTTTCATTCACAGGGACCATAAAATGACACAGAATTCAAATCCATCTGCATCCTTTAAAGAAATTGGAGTTTGACATATGCTGTTTGTAATTTAAAAGTTAGTCTGATTTAATTCATATTAACATTGTTAATTTCAAATTATGCTGGCTAGAAACCATATTTATGGGCATACCATTCATTTTTCGCCCACCCCCTCCCTTCCTCTCTCCCAACCAAAAGGAACTGTATGGTTTTCACTATATTCATATTGGTAATAACTTTTGGCCAATCTTCCTTATTTTGATACTATGAATATGTGAGATATTTGCAATATTGGTAATTAGATGTTATTATACTAGCCCTTTGATTTTTCGTAAATATATTTCCCTCTCCATTGTGGAAGTGTCAGTTGCCTATCTTAAATTTTAATAGTTGTTGCAATGTTACTTCCTTATATCCTTATTTTGCATATTTGGTTTTGTGCTATACTATGGTTATCATGATTTTAAGCTATGGTAAGTAGCAACAATTATGGCATGATTTTGGTCTAGGCAATACTTTTAAACCATTGTAGAAATGGGCATTTGAATTTGGTTTGTTAATGTTGTTAAAAGAGTAATGTTCATTGTTTTTAACGTTATCAGTAAAAGTATAGGTTGTTTCCCTATAAAGCCTGTGGTTGGGTTATTTTATTTGGAGCTTTCTGCTCCTTTCTTTCTCTTCCAGCCTTTTAATTTCCTTTACCACATCAATTTTGTCAAGTGAGATCTCTAAGATACATTGCACATTTAAAATTAACACTTGATTTTCCTTTTAGCAAGCCAAAAATAAATGAAGCAGCAGTTTTTCACATTTTGCTTGAATGAGATTCGGTAATTTTGATATTTATTATTATTCTTTGCTTGCATTTGAAAATTTATTAATGAGGACTATATATTACAAAGTCTTTATGATTTTACAAGCACTATTCATGCCCAAACTCCATGTATAAGTTGTAATTCTTCCTTAGTTTCTTCTTTAGTGAATCATCTTTAGGCCAAAAAGGGAAAAGAAAATGAAAGTCTTTGCTATGTATTTATGCTTAGGTTTTGTTATGTTTGTGCTAAATATTTTTCTTGATTGATAACGATGGCTTCTTTTTTTTTTAATGGAGAAAAAAAATGTGTTTGTTATTTATTTCTAGTCATTAGTTAGTTGCATTTCTTAATGAGAACGAACTCAAGCAATTTTTATTAGTTTTATTTGTTTTGCAAATTGTTACTAAAAAATTAGCTTCACATTATGTTGCAAGTGTTATGGTTGATAGCTCCAATTCTCTTGTGACTATAGCCATGATCGCAGATGCAAATTAACTTCACATTATGCTGCAACTTTCAGTGCAGTGGCAAGGGCAATAAAAATTGAAGTCATATGACCCAAAGGTGGATTTGTTGCCATATCACTTTATGAATGCAAAGATTTTGAGAATTACATCAAGGACAATTCAAATATGTACAGTAGATTTTATTATAAAGTTTTGGAAGTTTCTTGACTATAAACCATTGATAACAATGACCAGGATTTTAGTTTGACCATGGATTTGCTGCCATATCACTCTTTAAATCTGGTTAAATCTGTACAGTAGATTATATACTTTCCAAACTGTGTATTTTGGAATATATTCTGATTTGGAATAAATATGTGTGAGATTATTATTATGTACAGAATGAAAATAAATAAATAGCGATCATTGTATATAGGATTAAAATGTTAAATACATAAAAAAAAATCAATTATGAAATAATTTAGCGACGGATTTGCGACAGAAATCTATTGCTAATGTGTAATAGATATAATTGAAGAAATATTTAACGACTAATATTTTGTCACTAACTTTTACAATAAATTTTAAATTAGTGATGGAAATGTAATCGATAAAATTATTATTATAATTCGGCGACTAATTAGGAATATAAATTAGCGACGGAAAAAAAATTAGTGATGAAATTTTTCGTCGCTAATTTAGCGACTGATTTTGAATTTCGTCGCTAATATATTCGTGACTGACCTTTTAGCGACTGTTCATCGCGGCATCGTGAATTTAATTTAGCAACGGATTATTGTTAATTAGAGACGAAATTTTTCATTGCTAATTAGCAGTTTTTTTTGTAGTGAATGTTAATGAAAGTATCATCTTCTTTGGTTTTTACTGTAATAGATAACTCTCCAGCTTTTAGGTTTGGCTTGGGTGGAGCTTCAACTTCCATCTTCTCTTTGTCCTTCTTCTGAATAGTGAGTAATTTTTCAGTCATGATCTCTTTAGGTGCATCTTTATCCCACGTTGAGAGATGTAGAAGGATCTCTTAATCCTAAAAATCCTCGACTGGTTTGATAATTCCTTGCTTCCAATCAAAGACATCATTAAACATCTAAAAATTGGGCACTACCTTGTTCACCACTAGCTAAGGCTTGTTCTCTCCACAATAAAGGCAAACTCCTGAGGCTGGCACAAGGCTCTTAGAAAGGTGAAGGATCTCCTTTGCTATTTCTTTTCCATTACCCTTCATACCTGAACTAGTGTAGCCTAACCCTTTCTTATCCTTTTACTTTATGGTAGTAATAGCATCCTAAGGCTATTAAGAATTGTTACCCAAACTAGCTCTAGGCAAGAAGTGCATTTTTTTTCAGCAGGTTAATTACTTATGGGCTATCAAAAAAACCGTTTTCACTCTCTTCATCACTAATCATACATACATGAAATCCACTAAGCAACTACTTGGCTATTTCTAGCATAGATACCTAATTCTCTCTTGTAGCTTTGATGGTAATCACCTAACCATCATGGGGTATCTTGACCATTTGGTGCAACATATAGGAAACTCCTCCTAACTTATGGAACCATTGATAACTTCGATTTAGTGTTTACTTTAAGTATATTTTTATCCATTTTTATGCCTTGTTTTGCGTGTTTTTCATGTTTTGTGTGTTAAATTCTTCTTTTTGTGCCAAATGGGATAATATTGAGAATTATGAAGTTTTGGTGTGCTTAATGGTGAATTTTTGGTTTTTTGTCGTGTGCCATGCAGAATTACCAAAGCGCACCATTTCACTAAAGCAAATAGCAGAGACCAAAGTGTCTCTATTGTGTGCCAAGCAGAGTTCAAAAAGCTTCAGTCAAGAAGGATACACATGGTAGAGACCAAATAGTCTCCGTCATGTGCCACTGCTACAACACTTTTTTTTAACTGATTGTACACAAAAGAAACCAAATTGTCTCTACCGTGTGCCTCTGTAAATACTATAAAAGTTGAGTTTCTATTTGGTTCAATAAGGCCTTTTTAAGGAGTTTTGAAGAGTTTTAGTTGTAGAACGTAGTTTTTAGCTTTTTCTACATATTTTTAAGGTTTTAAGCTTTGTTTTTATTTATAAAAAGTTCATTTTTATTAAGGTTTCATACTTTCAATACCAAAAACTACAGATTTAGCTTATTTACAACAAAACACAACTTTTGTTTTCAATTAAGTCTTGTTCAAATTAAAGAAAGGGAGTTGTTCTAACTTTATATCTATCTTCAACAAATAGGTTTAAGAGTTTCCTTCTCCTTTGTGTTTGCATTTTATACCATATATAGTGAGAAGTCTTTTAGTTGTTTGGGGATCCTTGAATCCCTACACCCATGTAAGACAATTAAGTTTATTTGATTAAATATAATTATAGATGTTTCTTTTCCCTTATGATGATCTTGATATTGATGTTTATTCAAGTATCTAGCTGTTATCTTATTCAAGTTAATGGATTTATGCTTGTTTGAAGTAGATATCGTGTATGCTCTATTTTTACATACATTAGCTATATATTTGATGGCAATTCTAGAATACAGACTATTAAATCTAGAGTTAATGCATTGTAGATTAAAAAATAAGGAGGAAAATGAATGGATATTGGATTGGTTGGCTCTAGAATGGGAAGCTAAATATATATATAGGATTTATTAGACTCTTGTTTAAGCTAGCTATCAAATTGGATTCGAAATAGGAAATCAAGTAGTTAGAATAGTTGGTTCTAGAATAGGAAACTTGGGTCTAGTTAGGTCATCTGCATCTAAAATATATGAATTTTATGTTAAAATGAATCTTACATTGGGTATGGGGAGGATTTGATTCCTAAATAGCATTTTTAGTTATTGTTATTATCTAAACTTTTATACTTTGTTTTACTGTACTTGTTTGTTTTACATTTTTAATTTAATTCACTTTAATTTTATATGTTAAAATCAGATAGATATAACTCACACCAACATACACTTGGGAAATTCCTTAACACATGTTTGTAATCAATCAAGTTAAATTGCATAATCCATTTCTTAGGGTTTGATAATCTTTGTTTTCTTAAATATATTCCATTATATTACTTTTGATTCAGTGCACTTGCTAAGGTCACGAGTAAGTTTTTGGCACTGTTGCCTAGGACTGGCATGTTGGTGTGCATATTTGATTTATTATTTTTATGTGTTTGCTTTTATTTATTTCAGTTTGCCTACTCTTTTCAGGTGATATTAGTGTATGAATAGATTGTATTTACAACAACATCTAACACTGTTTGACCTTGAAATCGAAAGAACCTTGCATCAATAGAAAAGACAAAATCAAGCTAAAAACATGAATGATCCACCTAAATCTGATGTGCCTCTTGACAATGACAAGGAGAAGGGAAACAACATGATAGAAATCAGGATGGTCAACGACCAAGGACCATTTAAGATTATGCACCTCTGAGGTAGAATGAGGAGCATAAAATGATTGTACTGCCTCATCAATAGTTTTTTGAGCAAAAATCGATGACGATCACAATGGTTCAAAGGAACCAATTTTCTGGATAGGACATAGAGGATCCGAAAAAACACTTAGATATCTTTTTGGAGATAAGTGACATGGTCCAAATACAAGGGCAATCAATAGATGTAATATGGCTGAAGCTATATCCCTTCACACTTATAGGGAAAGTAAGAAATTGGCTACTATGCTTTCGAGTTAGTCCATTAGATCTTAGGAGTAGATGTAAGAGAAATGTTTGGTGAGATTCTTTCCACCAACAAGACAACTAGTATGAGAAACAATGTCTATAAATTCCAGTAGCTAAGTGAGGAATCTTTTCACCAAGCTTGAGAGAGGTTTATGAGATTATTGAAAAGTTGTCTACATCATGAAATTGCAATGCACCAATTAATGTCAACCTTTTATGCAGCATGAAATCCCACTACAAGATCTCTATTGGATGCCGCATCTGGAGGGAGTTTTATGAACAAAATTTTGAAAAAAGCATTCTTACTGCTGGATGAGATGGCAATGAATGAGGCCCAATAGGCCAACACAAGATCATTAAGCAAGAGACAGTGAGTGCATAAAAGGGATGAGGTTGCCATGCTAAAGGCTCAAATGGAGCTACTAAAAAAAGTTGAATCGATTGAGAATTTAGAATGTTTCAGCTATCTCACAAAATGGAAGTACCTATGAAGGAGCTAATTTGGTGAGTGAATCTAAGGCAATTGAACCCTACACTCAAGGAATGGGAAAAGTGAATGCTCTGTATAATTTTAAAAGAAATGATCCATTTAGAAACTACTACAATCTCGTGTGGAGAAATCACCCTAATTTCTCTTAGAGAGAGGGAAACTAAGCTTTAACTTCAAATACTCAGCCAAGGGCTCCTTTCAATCCACACACACATGGTTAAGGTAGCCACAACCAAAGTTATCATCAACAATAACAATTGGCAGTGGTAAACACTCATTTTCAAGCACTATACCAAGCACCTTAAGCCCACCAAAAACATTTTTCACCCCTTGGATTCCAAGCTAGACAATGCCACCACATGAAAAAAAGCCTAATCTAGAAGATATATTTGCTAGCCTCATGCCCAGCCAAGCTCAATTCATGTCTAGCCAAGACATAAGGTGGAAGTCAAAAGAACAATGGAATAGGAACAAAGATGCAACTATGAGGAACTTGGAAATGCAAACACAACAATTGGCCAATTCAATCTCTACAAGGTGGTAAGGCATATTTCCTTTAAATGTTGATCAAAATCTTAAAGAAGAAGCCAAAACTATCACTCTAAAGAGTGGTAAGGAAGTTCAAAGAGATGACTAAAGTACATCTTCGTCTTTTCTAAAGTGGTGGAGCTGACAACAGAGGTATGTGATTCTAATCTTAAAAATGTAAAAAAGGTTCCAAAGACGAAAGATAAAGGTAAGACCATTCCTTTTAGTGAATTTACTATTTGCTGAAGCTTTGCTCTATATACCAAGGTATGCAAAATTCATGAAAGATTTATACTCAAATAAAAAGAAACTATAAAGGATATGTACTATTCAGATGTCTAAGAGTTGTCATATTGTTCTCAAAAACAAAATCCTAGCCAAATTAGAGGACTCGGAGAGTTTTATATTACCTTATGAACAAGGCAAAAATTGTATAGGAAATGTATTGTGTGATTTTGGAGTAAGCATAAATTTAATTCCATATTCCATTTGCATGAAGCTAAAGCTGGGTGATATTAAAGAGATAAGGATGACCCTTTAATTGGTGGATCGTTCGATCAAGCATCTAAAGGAAATTATAGAGGATTTGCTGGTTAAAGTAGACAATTTCATTTTCTTAGTGGACTTTATAGTCATGGACATGGATAAAGACAAGAAGGTTCAACACATTATAGGAAGATCATTCCTAAACACTGCTAGAGCACTCATAGATGTACATGAACAGATAGTGACTTTGAGATTCAATGATGAAGAAATAGTTTTTTATGTGAACAAAGTGATGAAGCACCCATCGTCTGATTTTGATGAGTCGCTATGATTTGTGGATACTATAAAGTATTGTAAGGTGAAGGTGTAAGAGAAAATCCTATTAGATGATCCGTTGAAGAGCTACTTGATGCATTCAACTAAAAATGAGGGATCGACCAAGGAAAAGAATGAGATCATGAAAGAGCTGGAGAAATAGTATGGAGAAGAAGATCACAAAGAAGAAGGGTTTGAACTTCCAAAGGGAGACTTGAAAATCAAACTCAAACCTCTCCCTTCGTACTTAAAATATGTATTTTTGAAAGATGAAACTAAACTAGCTATAATTTCTTCTGTTTCAATAGGTGATGAGGAAGAGTTACTGATAGCATTGCTAAGGAAGCACAAGAGAGAAATAAGATGGGAGATATCAGATCTTAAAGGAATTAGCCTGAGTTATTACACTCACCATATCCCGATAGAAGATGATTGCAAGCCAATTGTGCAATCTTAAAGAAGATTGAATTTGACAATGCATGAGGTAGTCAAGAAAGAAGTACTAAAATTGCTATATGTATGTATTATCTTTTCTATCTCTAATAGTAGTTAGGTAAGTTTGGTATAATGTGTTCCTTAAAAGGGAGGGATGACAGTGATAGAAAATAAGCATAATGAACTCATCTCGATTCATATAGTTATGGGTTGGAGAGTATGTATCGATCATAGGAGGCTAAATAATGTGACTAGGAAAGACCATTTCCCCTTGCCATTCATTGACCAAATGTTAAAGAGATTAGCGGGCAATAGTTTTATTATTTTTTAGATGGGTACTTAGAATATTTGCAAATCCCAATAACTCCTGAGGATCAAGTGAAAATAACTTTTATCTACCCATATAGCACTTTTGCTCATAGAAGAATGCCCTTTGGATTGTGCAATGCACCAGTTACGTTTCAGCGGTGTATGATAACAATTTTCCATGACTTCATAGAGAAATTTATGGAGTTTTTTATGGATGAATTCACCATTTATGGAAAGGACTTTAAAAGCTATTTATAACATCTTGATTTAGTGCTAGGTAGGTGTGAGGAAACTGACTTAGTATTAAATTGAGAGAAATGTCATTATATAGTAAGGAAAGATATTGTTTTAGGACATAAAATATCTAAAAAGGGAATAGAAATAGATAGAGCCAAAGTAGAAGTAATATAAAAACTCCCACCCCCAACCAGTGTTAAGGGTGTTAGAACCTTTTAAGGGCATGTAAGGTTTTATTGTAGGTTTATTAAGGGCTTCTCTAAAATTGCTAAGCCTTTGTCAAATTCGCTTATGAAAGATGGTCCATTTGATTTCACTAATGAATGCTTGCAGGCTTTTAACACTTTAAAGCTAAGACTGATTTTAGCACCAGTGATTATCTTTTCAGATTAGAGCCTTCCATTTGAGCTAATGTGTGATGTAAGTGATTTCACTATGGGAGTAGTGCTAGGACAAAGGAAGAAAAAGTTATTTTATGCCATCTACTATGTAAGCCACACCTTGATGGGAGCCTAAATTAACTACACCACAATTGAAAAAGAGCTTTTTGCCATAGTTTTTGCTTTTGAAAAATTTAGACCCTATCTCCTGGGTGCTAAAATTATTGTGTGGTCTAATCATACAACATTAAGACATCTTTTCACTAAGAATGAGTCTAAACCAAGGTTGATTAGATAGGTGCTTCTTTTACAAGAGTTCAACTTGTAAATTAAAGACAAAAAAAGGGCGAAGAACTTTATGGTGGACCATTTACCATGACTTGAGCATGAGCATATTGAGAAGGGGGAAATCTTAGACCTTTTTCTTGGTGAACGCATTTGTGTAGTTTATGTTTGTGAAGTTTCTATTCTATGGTCTGCTGAATTAGCTAACTATCTTGCAGGTGGTTTTATACCGAATGATTATACATGGCAACAAAGAAAGAAACTAAAAGTTGATGCTCGATACTATGTATAGGACGACCCATGTTTGTTAAAATTGTGTGATGATCAAGTGCTGAAGAGATGCATTCCTAAAGAGAAGCAAAAAGAAATCATTAAGACGTGCCATAATGGAGAAGCCGGTGGACATCATAAACCCAATAGGAAGGTATAAAAATTCTCCAATCTAGATTTTATTTATTGGCCTACTATATTTAATGATGTTAAAGTTTTTATTCCATCATGTGATAGATGTCAAAGATTAGGCAATATATTTAGAAAGGATGAAATTCCATTGACTAACATGCTTAAGGTAGAATTGTTTGATGTTTTGGCATACACTTTATAGGACCTTTTTTAGTGTCTTATGGGTTTGAATATATAATAGTGGTTGTAGATTATATTAGTAAATGGGTAGAAGCTATTGCCACTAGGACTTGTGATATTAAAGTAGTTTTAGAATTTTTACGAAGGTATATATTCACCCGATATGGAGCACCTAGGGCTATTATCTATGATGCTGGCAAGCACTTTGTCAACCATCAATTCGAAACCTTGCTGAAAAATTTTAGTGTTAGACACAAGGTCACCATCCCATACCATGCACAAGCTAATGGCCAAGTTAAAATGTCAAACCAGGAACTCAAAATCATTTTTCAAGAAAATAGTGAATGCCTCCAAGAAAGATTGGTCCCTTAAGCTTGACAACATATTAGGGGCATATAGGACTGCTTTTAAGACACCTATAAGAATGTCCCATTTAAGGCTAGTTTTTGGCACGTCTTGTCACCTACCGGTGGAACTAGAACACAAAGCTTATTGGACCACTAAGTTTTTAAACTTTGATCTTCATAGTGTATGGACATGTAAGGCATTGCAGCTGAATGAGTTGGAAGAGTTGAGATTATGGGCTTATGATCATGTTGAACGATGCAAGGAAAAGACCAAGAGATGACATGATAACAAATTGGTGCCCAAAGTATTTATATTAGGCATGAAGGTGCTGGTATATGATAGTCATCTTAGACTATTTCCCAAAAAACTTAAATTAAGATGGAAAGGACTTATGAAGTAGTTAATGCACTCAGTATGAAGTTTTTACTATTAAACATCCAAATGATAGTAAGGAATTCAAAGTCAACAGTTACCACTTTAAACCATACTTCGAATCTAGGTTTAAAGTTACATCGGTGGTCAAGACATTAGAGGATGTTTAGTGAGTTTGTTCAAAGTTGAGCTGGTGACTTGTTAAAGCCAGAACTAATTCTAACTCTATGTCTCTATTTAGTTTCATTTAATTTTTGTTTGATGTTTTTAGTGTTTAAGTTTTTTTTTTGTTAAAATTTTGTAGCTAAATATATGGTGGTCAATTTGTGAATGAAGCTTGCTAAGATAGTTGTGAAATTAATAGTGTTATTGTGTATGAAAAAGGGTGTTAAAATGTTAAAGTGTGCAAAATTTTGGTTACACACGGCTAAGACTGATTTGTCTTCACTATGTGCCTTATGCATTTTTGTTACAAAAGGATGCACAAGGTTGAGACTAATTTTTCTCCGCCGTGTGCCTTAGTTTGGATTAGAAGGTGGTACTAGCAAAGACCATTTTGCCTCTGCCGTGTTCAAGATGTATTTTTAGTTCCAAAAGGGGTTACACGGTAGAGACCATTTGGTCTCCACTATGTGTAATTATATGGTTTAGTATAGAAGGGTGTACACGATAGAGGCCATTTGGTCTCCACCATGTGCAATTATATGGTTTAGTACAGAAGGGTGTACACGGTAAAGGCCATTTGGTCTCTACCTTATGCAAGTTAAAATTTCCAATACAGAGGGTTGTGCATGGTAGAGATCATTTGGTCTCTACCATATGTAAATTGAATCATTCGATACATAATGGGTTACACGAGAGAGACCAAATGTCCTTGAAAAATTAATGTTGGGCATTTTGACAGAGACCAAATGTCCTTTAAAATATAGATTCTTGATATGACAAAAAAATCTAATACGTTGTTGTTTACTTTGTCATATAAAATCCAACAGTTATTCCTAATATTTTTAACTTTAAAAGTGATATTTATCAAAAATTTTAGGCATCCCATAACAGCTATATTGAGGAAAAGTAGGACCGTGATATTTGAAGGAAAAAAATTATGTAACAGCAAATCAAATCTAAAAGAATGATATAGAAAACAATTGGTTGATTTTTAAGAGAAAGACCAGGTCAAAAGAAATAGCTTCAACAGAGCTTTAAGCAGGAAAATATTTAAAACATGTGTTAAATATTTAAATGCTTTTAAAAATATTTATTGTATTTTAAAATATCATTAATAATAAACTATTTACAATAATCCCCACATATTTCAAAAGGATAATGAATTTCTATAACTAGATTTCTCTCTTGTAGATATAATGCATCGATTCTTGTGCCTTCGAGACTATAAACTAGAACTAGAAAGAATGAGACATAATTTACAGAATAATTGGTTAGATTTTTGTAAGCCTAACTTAAGTCTAAGAGAGTGGGAAAATAAAATAAACAAGATAGATAATGATATAAAAAATGGGATATAGATGGTATTAATGCAAAAGGCATGGATAATTTGGTAAATTGTGCTTTTGGCATGCACATGCATGTTCAAAAGACCTAAAATATGGACTTAATTGTAAACTTTAAGAAGATTATTGAGTAACTGAGAAGATACAAAGGGCTAGGGCATTATAGTGGAATTTCTCTTAAAGGCCACAAATGGACCAATAGGAGAGTGCCACATAGAGGTTTTAGAAGAAGAAAAAAAAAAGAAAGAAAAAGTGGGTTTTAGAGAGAAAAGGAAGGGACATTGAGCCATGAAGGCCATTTTTTAGCATCCTCACTTAAGTTTCTGACATTCCTCTCCATCTAATGCCTTTTCTAGCTTAGTGAATTATTCTTGGCAAGAGAGAGAATTTAAGGGTTGCATTTAAGGTAAACTCTCTTCTTCTTCTTCATCTCCCTCTTGTCTTTAATTTTGCATGTTGAAATAAGTATGGAGTATGAATGTTTATAAGTGCAATTTATGAATTGTAAAGGGAGAATCCAACAAGAGGAAGTAGAAGGAAGCAATTAAGGATTGAAGAGAAACTTCAAGCATTTGAGGTATGGGAACTCTCTATTTCCTTATGTGTGTGCATCTAGGTAAGAACTGAGAAAATGTTATATAAACCCTGTAAAGTCATGTAGAAACATGATAGGATGATTAGTTAGGTAAGAAATTAGAAGGGCTACATGGAAAGCCAAGAACAGATGGAAAAACTGACATAAGTTTACTTAGACCTATCCAGCTTGATTTGAGTATAAATGGAAATATAATAGTCTAAATGGAATGAAATCAATGGGTGTGGAAACTGGAGACTTAAATCTAAACATTTTATGAAGAACTTAGCAACTAAATAAATATTTATGGGACCTAAAATATAGGAAGAACAATTGAATTAATGAAATAACATGTTCATTGGAACTAGAGAAGTAGAGGTTGTGAATAATTATTACTCCTCACTTAACTTTCGTAGTAATTTTAAATGATTTGGAAGTATGATAGTCAGCCAATATTTGATTAGAAAAGCTTTTGGCTGGAAATATGGGTTAAAGGTTATAAGGTTGCATTCTACATAATTTGGAATTTTACAATTAACTCGGCTGGATTGGGTCTCAATCCAGTTGGGTGACATGCATTCTAGACTAAATTGAGTCAGCCTACCTAACAGGATTGAAATTCAATTTAGCCGAGTAGAAGCATCTTGTATTAATAGAATTTTGATTATATTTAAACTGGCTAGATTGACTTTTGATTTAGTTAGATGTTATGCATTTAGACTAAAATGTTGCAACCTACCCGGCTAGATTGATGGCCAATTTATCTGGGTTACTAGAAACAGAATTAACCTAACTGGATTGCTTTTTAATTTAGTTGGGTACATTATGAATTTTCCTTATAGCAGGGTAACCACCCAATTGGATTGAGATCAATTCATCCAGGTACCCTCCCCTATTTCACCTTATATGTAAATTATAAATATCAAATTAGTACCAAAACTTAAGCTAACTTTCCCTTAAACACCTTTAGTACTTTATAGATGTTTAAATAAGTATATAATATGTTATAAATGCATGTGAATTTATGATCAAACTATGACTTATTAATGTTATGCATGAATAGTATTATAACTAGACTTTAAGAGTATAAAGGTGAATGCTTAAATATGAATATGCATGAATATATGTGTATGCTTAATTAAAGATCAGGTATACATGTGTATACTCATCAATGCTTAGATTACATGAACACAATGAGTAAAGTAACATAGAAAATGATGTAATGCCTGCATATAAAACTAAGTAGTAGATAGATAGGCATGGTTATAGGGTAAAGTTTGCAACTCCTATAGTTCTAACCCTATTTGGGTTTACAATTTGTCCCCTTTTAGGACTATAGTCTTGACCCTATTTAGGTCCATAGGTTTGATACCTTCGGGTATTCATGAGATTGATACCTACAGGCATCTACATGATTGATACCTTCAAGTATACATGGCACCCATTATCCACGTCCATATAGCTTAAGCAGGCATTTACAAGAATATGTGAATGAAAGTAAAAATGTTATGACTAATTTTTTTTACGATGACAAGAATATAAAAGTTGTCTGTATATAAATATGTTTATTTACGTGTGAACTTACATTGTAAAATCATTCATTTAGAACTTATTACTAATTAATTAATGTCATCTCATTAAATGTTGGAGTTTATTTATTATTGTGCTTGTTAACAACTATTGTGAGTGGTTGTTCAAAATTAACTTCTCCCCACTAAGCTTTATAGCTTACCAGGGGTGTTTTATCCATGTACATATCTCTGCTAAGGTTTCTCAGGGATAAGTCTTGCTAGAGGAAAGTCAACATAAGAGCAAGAGTTAGATAAATGCCTAGCTTTTGTAAAGAATATTGTAATGTAATTGTAATGGGTAACTCTAATACTATATGATGTAATAATACTCATAATGGAATGTATAAACAATATAAAGGCGAATACGTAATGGATACTGTAACTTGTATATGATATGTATATATAATTTAGTGTTTGATTTATTGTGATGGAATATTGACATGCTTAGTCAGGTTATCCTTCTAAAAGAGGTGTTACAGTTTAAGCTTTTATGAACTAATAATCTTTATGGTAGGTTAGAGATATCACAAATCACATTATTAGCCCACATTTCTGTTATTTAACGTGGTTGTGCACTAATAGGCCATGTGTGTGTCTGGTTATTCATGAGTGCTTTAGAGACTTTACCACAAGTCTCATAAGAACTGCCCCACTCCACACTCATATCGGTCATTCCATTAAGTGTATACTATAGATTATACACCACCTTTAAAGGATGTGAAATTTGATTAAGAGTTTTAACTCATCCTCACTTTCATTGCAGTTTAAGCACAATTTACACCATACGAAGAACATAAATTTATAGTGCTCCACAGATCAACTAATGACCTATTATTACCTATATGAATTTATTTCATAGGATCACCAATCACATAGTTTGGGTTACCACCATCGTTAATATCACATATTGGTTGTAGTCCCATTCCCCTCGATGTTTCATTTATTAATATTCTTCCCAAAGGTTTAATCAGGAGATTTGCCAAATTTACTTTTGACTTCAGATAATCAATTGATATTACTCCATCATTTTTACAGCTGCTTTATCACATCATGTCTTAAATGAGCATGTCTATTTTTACCATTGAAAGTTTTATTCTTTGCAATAGCTATGTCGATTAGCAATCACAATGCATATACACTAGAGATGTTGGTTTTATTCCCAATGGAATATTTGCTAAAAAAATTTTCAATTAGTCAGTCTCATTACCAGCCAACTCTAATGTAATAAATTTTAAGTCCATAGTAGATTTAGCAATTAAAGTTTGTTTGGCTGACTTTTAACTAATTGCACCACCACCAAGGGTGAACACATAACCACTATCGGATTTTGTCTCATCTAAATTAGAAATCCAATAACATCACTATATCTTTCTAATAAAGCAAAAAATCCACTATTTAGAATACCATAATTCATGGTACCTCTCCAATATTTCTTTAGTCTAACTAATGCAGCCTACTGATCATGCTTCAGATTGTAAGTGTATTTGCTCAATCTACATACAACATATACAATTTCTGATTTAGAAAAAATTCATTAAACGCATTAAACTTCCAATAATCTTTCAATACTGAAATTAAGCAACTGATTCACTTGCATTTTTCTTTAATTTAGTGTTAGCATCATAAGGAGTAATCACTGATTTGACATCAAAGTGACCAAATTTTTTTAAAAGTTTCTCAACATAATGTTCTTGTGATAGCATTATATCATCACCTTTCTATATGATTTTAACACCTAATATCACACTTGATTCCCCAATATCTTTTATATCAAATTTAAAAGCAAGGAAAGATTTTGTTTTATGTACTAATTCAAGGCTAGTACTAAAAATAAGCATATCATTCACATATTAGTAGATAATCACACAATCACTACCAACAAGTTTTGTGTACACACATTTATTTACTTCAACAAAAAGGAAACCATCACATAACAAAAATTGATCAAATTTTTCATGCCATTGTTTAGGTGTTTGTTTTAAATCATATATAGATTTGAGAAGTTTACACATTTTATTTTCTTCACCAAAAACCAAACAACCCTCAGATTGTTTCATATAAATTTCTTTTTTTAAATCACCATTTAGAAAAATTGTTTTAACATTCATTTGATGAATAAAGAGTTTGTGAATACAATTCAAAGCAATAAGAATTCTAATAGAGGACATTCTGATCACATGAGCAAAAGTATGAAAATAATCAATGGTTTGCTTTTTGTGTAAATCACTTTGTAATAGGTCAAGCTTTATAGTTTTCATTTGAACCATCAGGATTAAATTTTCTTTTGACAATCCATTTACAACCAATGGATTTAGCCCCAACTGGTAAATCTACCAGTTTTCAAGTATTATTTTTTAAAATAGAATCATTTTTTACTTTAATGGCTTCCTTCCAAAATTCAAAATCAAATCCAAAAAATGCATCAGAAAAAGTTAAAGGATCGAGTCTATAAATCTCATTAGAAAAACTTTAAAAAATTAAATAAAAAAATTATTTGAATTTATGTTAGAAAAGTTATCAAAAATTATGTTAGAAAACTTTTCAAAATCATTTTCTACAAGATAAGTGTAAAAGTCATTTCCAAATGAAATTTCCCTTTTGAGCCTTTTAGATCTTCTTAAATTCCCTTTTTTGTAATTATTTTAAGTAATAGGTGCATGGGAAACATTATTAACTTTTAATTGAAACACATGTGAAAAAAATTTAGCATTCTTTGTCTCAAGAATAGTATTACAATCAAGTACATCACTTTTCAATACAAGAAACCTATAGGTAGCACTATGTTCAGCATAACTAATGAATATGCAATAAAAAATTTTAGAACCTATTTTTCTTTCCTTAGGTTCAAGTAGCATAACTTTTTCCAAACACCTCTACACTTTTAAATATTTTAAATTATAAGGATAGCCTTTCTACAAATCATAAGTTGTCTTTCTAGATTTATACAGTATTCTATTGTTTAAGTGAGATGCAAATAATATAGCATGACCCCACAAATTTTCTAGTGCATTAGAATTAACTAGCATATAATTCATCATTTCCTTTAAAGTTTTATTTTTCCTTTCAGCTACACCATTAAATTCAGATGAATAAGGTGGAGTTATCTCACGTATAATTCCTTCCTTTTCTTAAAATTCATTAAATAGAATATATTCACCACCTCTATCTGTTCTAACCCTTTTAACTTTTATATTTAACTGATTTTCTGCTTTTTCTTTATATTTAAGAAACATATCAAAAGCTTCATCTTTATTTCTAAGTAAAATATACTTTAGTATATCTAGAAAAGTCATCAATAAATATCATATAATACTTTTTACAACCTATTGTCATACATTATTTTAAGTCTCTAAGGTCAAAATGAATTAGACTTAACAATTCTGATTCTCTAGAAATTGATGCACATATTTTTTTTATTTGTTTAGATTTAGCATATATCTCACATTTCTGCATATTTTTATTATTGATACCAAAAATTTCATTTTCTGAATATAAGAAATAGTCACATGTCCTAATTTAGCATTCCATAAATCAACAAAATCAATCAAACAAGTAGAAAACTAGCATTCTCATTTATTATTTCAGAAACATTGATATAAATAAACCACGATTACAATAACTTTTGCTAACAAAATTATTATTTTTGGTCAATATGACATTATCACATTCAAAAGCAAATTTCACCCCAACTTTTCCCAATATTGCCACAAAAACCAAATTGGTTCGAATATTGGGAATATGAAGCACCTCATTCAAAGCTAGTGTTGTGACACCCACATTCACCCATAAAATCGTACACTATATACCATCATTAATGTCGTCGTATGGTTATTTAAGGTAAATATTCTTTTTAGTGTGGATTACTAATGGCATAACTTAACATTCAATTCTTAATTGATTTTAGCGTAGTAAGGTTACTTATTCATTTGGTGAAAATTTCGGAAGCATAATGGCTTATAAATCTTGCTACCTAAGCCTGCAAATGGGAAAAATAACACTCCCCAAAGACAACCTCCTTCAATACTCCAACAACAATCACAACACTTCTAAAATCGGCCATAATACATTATCACACACAACCACATAATCATCGTCTATGCAACTATCATAATATAAGTTTGCTATTATCTAGCATTCATTACACAATATATTACATGCTAGTTCACAAAAAGTTTAATGCATATCACATCTAAATATGTAACAAGTGTAATTTTCACGCCCACAAAAGTGTTATATATACATGTCACTTCTCTCTTCCTTCATTGGGTCTTCAATTATCTATCACTACGTGCAATCAAACAAACCATGCACTAAGCAACGTTATTGCTTAGCGGTGGATACAACTACACAAAATTTCATCTAGTAAAATCGTAATATGTAAAATTACCTTTTACTCTTAATTATCATTTACCACTACTTAACTTCAAATTTATTCTCTTTAAGCCTTAAATTACCATTTAATCCTTTCATTATTTAATTTTCCTATTTTTCTTATATGATTCTTGCTTAAGTGGAAAAATTATAATTAGGTCTTTAAACTTTCCTTTTAACACATATCACTTTATTTAGCTCCCATTTTGGTCCCTTTTGTTTCCTTTGACTTTTATTTCATCTTAAGTCAAAAATTTACATTTTAGTCCTAATATTCACCCATATGGTGGCAAATTATAGTTTGGTCCCTAAAACTTTTCTAAATTATGATTTTACCCTTTTTGTTTATTTGACTATTTTAATCTTTTACACCGTATTTTGATGCTAATTTATGGTTTTGCCCCTGTTTTCTTGCATAATTATGTTTTTGCACCTTTTAAACCAATTAGTCACATTTTTCATATTTTTCATTATTTTGTCACTTATTTGACATCTTTTCATGTTTAAATTCTTGCTTAATCCTTATTTTCTTATAAAGTTATAATTTTACCCCTAGTAGTACTCAGTGAAAATTCTCAAGCCCAATATGTGGGGTAAAGATTTTAGGGTTAATTACAAAAAAGGACCTCAACTATAGGGTACCTTACAATTTTGGTACTCCATCACTATTCAGTCATTGCCCCTTCAATAGTGACAAAATAGTGATGGAGTACCAAAATTGTAAGGTGAAGGAATATGAAATGGCATATACATGAAGATCACGCAGCAAAAAATAAAAAAATTATTGATCATTCATGCCACATAACAACTGATATAGAATCGAAACATGCAATTTTAGGGTTTTTGAAAAACTTACAACCTTAGATGCCTTTCAATCTTGATTTTGATGATGACTAGCAATTAAGATGGATTTATTTTCCTTAGATCTTGATCACCAATGCCAAAAGAGCTGCCTTTTATGCCACTCCTC
Source organism: Excoecaria agallocha (assembly GCA_037975025.1). Taxonomy (NCBI): domain Eukaryota; kingdom Viridiplantae; phylum Streptophyta; class Magnoliopsida; order Malpighiales; family Euphorbiaceae; genus Excoecaria; species Excoecaria agallocha. The sequence goes on from CM075820.1 coordinate 7,852,454, forward strand.
TCTATTTCACACACACACTTGCAAGGAAGGCTTAAAACCGAGAGTGCTAGCTCTATGCTTATGTATTCATCAATGGGATTGGATTGAAGCCATAAGATCTAATCTTGTTCTTCTTTTAGGTTGCTATTACTGCCTAAGAACACAAGAGAACAAGAAATAATTCTTTCCCCATATGCATTTCAGCCAAAAGAGTGAGAGAGAGAAAAAAATGCCTAGGGTTTCTTTCTCTTTAGTTAACAAATATATATCACTTATTTAAGTCAAGTGAGAATGTCGAAATTCACTCTATTTAGGTAGTGATTTCAGCCTCCATCACTTCCTAATTAAGTGACATATATTAACTCAAATTCCTTTAAATTTTAAATTCAAATTAATTTAAAATAAACATGAGACATTTAATCAAAACAAATCACTTAATTTAGGGATATAGTTGCCGAAATTCATTAGGATTTTATCTTGAATTTTCAGTCACTCTCTCTCCTATTTTAAGTGTTTTATTTTGATTCAAATGCTATTAGGATTTAATACTTAATTAACTTAATTAATCCAAGATAATTAATTAATTAAAATTAATCCTATTTGGCCGAATTTCCCTCTCTCATGGACCAAGGTCCAATTAGCAATTTTAATACCCATTACATACATTAATTTTTATTTAATTAAAAGCCCAAATTAATGTCCAATACTCTATTTAAATATTTCAAGCCTAATGTTTTATGTACGATCCTATAGGTCCATTTAATATTGGCAATGAATTAATAAATTAATCCAAAGGCTATATATACTTTCTAACAAGATATTATAGCATTCCAAATTAAATGAAAATGCAAATGGTATTTACTGATCTAATGCAATTTTGCATAATCCCTTACCCTTAAATATCAGAATTAATATAAGGCATGGAACCAGTCATCCTTATATATACTAATTCCTTTCTTGATATTTCAGTGACACTGAACTCTTAGATAAATAATGATTACTCATTATTTCATCTCAGTATGGCCATACACTTCTCAGTTCACTAATCAAGTGGCCGATGATATTTTCTCTCTTATCGAGATGGGTAATCCCTTCTCTTCTCTCATGCTCTCTAACATGGATCAATGCATACCCAAGCATACCCATACTTGTCACCCTGTTACGAGCACGTTAGGTGTATGTCAAAGTACACAATAATTCATAAAGAGTTTCATAGAGATTTTAGGTCTAAGAACTCTGATGCAAAACTTGCACATGAGAAACACTTATGACTTGTACCATGTAGTGTTCTCATGAACAGATCGAATCCAGATACCATGTTCTAAACATGTATCTATGATCTCTAATTGACACTCCAATCCTTATGATCCGTAAGATAGAACTCAAATTATTAGAGAGAGCATACTAATCTTCATTCATTAACAATATTCTTGGATAGTTCTATCAATTGATATGCACAGGAATACAATAGATAAAACAAATGCCTCATTTATTAAATTAAAAGCTTTATAACAATGTATTGGGGCTAGGACTTACACTAACATAAGGTACCCTATAGTTGAGGCTCTTTTTTGCAAGATTTTTAAATGGGGACAAAAATTATAAGATACCCTATAGTTAAGGCCTTTTGTAATAAATCCAAGATTTTAATGATACTAAATAGACTAGAAAGGCCATTTGGGGTGACCTAACTACTCCATAATATATTGAGGGATCACTTAGGGTGATCAACTCCTTAATTATAAATCTAATGTGGGTTGAGGGATTAAGGGTGGCCAACTTTTCAATTGTGAACCTAATATGAGTTAAAGGATTACTTGGGATAATCAACTCCTCAACTATGAATCTAGTGTGAGTTGAGGGATCACTTGGGGTGATTAACTCCTCAACTATATATCTAATGTCATGCTTTTACTTAATTTTTCATATATTCATATTAAATCATAGTTCTCATTTGCTAAATTCACATTTATTTATATTCATCTTCCATACATTCATGGCATACACATAACATATCATTTAAATAAAGCTAAAGTATGTCATTTACACATAAAACACCATTTGGCCATATCGAATACACATACATTTATCATGTTTTCTCACACATGATTATACTTTGTAATTTCCCTTGATCAATTCAAACTTTTATATAATGGTATGCACTTAAATTCTATCAATATCTATGTGGTACACTGGTGATCATAATTATGTTCACTTAATCTCTATTATGTACATTTGTAAATTTGATGTTCTAATCATTTCTTATACGTATATTCATAACAAACATGAATAATATTATCCAAGTTTGATGGACACATGCCATTTTCACAAAATACCACATTTGGCCATCATATGGTCACAGTCATCCACTACGAATTTTCCTACTTTATCATATCATATGTGTTTCTTCAACTCCATTAAGCTCTTATATAAAGGTATATACTCAAATTATACCCATAACCATTTATACATATTTGATCACCATTATGTACAATTTAGATACATTATGGACACATGTGATTTAGGATTATAATTACTCATATTAAGTCTACTTATCATCATTATGTCTAAATTATACCCCATCTTCCATGAATTATTCAATTATCACATGGTACTCATAATGTACCATTCAGCCACCTCATGATTCCTCTCTCTTTGATTGTTTTCTTTCTTAATCTTTATTATTATATGTCGTTATACCATTTTACTAATATATCTAAAATTATTTCACATTTATACCTAAATTACCATAGTTACATAATGTGAATTTATGCAAAATTCAAGGGAATTGAAAGAAATAAAGTGTAAGATTTATCCAATTAACTTACCTTAAAATGACTTGAGATCACTTATTTTTCCTTTTTCTTTACATTTCCCTTGCCAACTTTCTTTCTCACCTTGAAATTTTATTTAGGTCAAATTATGTAAGAGATAAATTGTGAGTTTTCGCCATCAATTTGAACATGTAATTACTTATATATAATTCTACTAATGATTTTCTACAATTCCATGTCAAAATCCCCAATTAATTCAACAAAAACTAATGAATTTACCTATTTAGATTAACATTATCCCACTAAAATTCCACACTTTCTAAGCTTTCTTTTGCTTCAATTTGGTGCTATATTGAAGAGGGCGATCTCTAGTATATCTAGATAAAATTTGGGGTTGAGATATGGTGGGATTTGAGAAAAAAAAATGAAGAAAAATGGCTAATAGGGGTGAGAAGCATGATTTGATTTTTGGTAGATGAAGAAGGGAAAAAATTTTGCAATTTAGGGAGATTTAAAGAGATTTCTAAATCTCTCTAATTTTCCTTAAGTGCACCAAACGAAGAGTTAGGATTTGCTTATTTACTATTTGATCTAATAGTTTATTTGTAAGCCACTTGTCTTCACTACGTTAATTTATACACTCTTTTAAGCCCAATTTCAAATTTCAATTAATTTTGGCCTAAATTTTTATGACATATATGCTCTTGAACAAATTAAATATGAAATTTAAGTCCCCTAATTAAATTAACATTCTTTTTACATCATTTTTTAGAAACTTATGTTTCCCTCATTAAAATGCTCTAAAATTTTTCCCTTCGTGCAAACACATATGCAGGAAGATTAGTCTAGAATCTTAAGTCATTCTGACATCATTTCGGCATACTTTAAGCTCTAGAGGCAAAACTAGTTAGTCCAAAACTTGAAATTTTGAAATTGTCAAAAAAATTATTTTTCACTTCTAATAGCCCATGTATGCTATTTCTGATAGGTTTATGCAATCAAAATAATTTTTGGAGGTCTATGAATATTTTAGAAATGATATGGAGATAAAGATGAAGGAGATACTGGATGATTTAATTTACATAAAGAAAACATGTTTTTTGGAGATATTTTTTATTTTTGTCAAATAATTTTCTTCATGCTCGGGTTGGTCAAGTTAGTCGAGTCGGGATCTGAAAAAAATGGGGTTAATCGGGTAGGGACTCGACTATTATTTAGGGTCGATTTGGGTGTGAAAATATTCAAAATTTTAAGTCTCTATTTATTCAGGTTCAGTTCAGGTTAATCCAAACCCGACTGATGCACACCTCTATTTAAGCACATATGAATTTTACTGTACTATGCTAATGCAGTCACAACAAAAACCATTCCAGTGTTACTGTTCAAACTTTAGAATGTACTATGTATGTTAGATGAGATTTAAGTTGTTACAAGTGTCTTGCCAAATCTGAGCTTAAGAAGGACATTGCCTTTTTCAAAAACTTTTGTAGTGCGTGAATCACCAAGATAGACTATTTCTTCTCTTTCCTCAATTTGAGTATAGGATAAAATTATTTTGTTAGCATAAATTTGCCTAGTGGCACCAAAGTCTATCACCCATTCATTCACATCAACCACAATATTCACTTGAGAAATGATCGCAACAATTAAATCATATGCTTTAACCAAATTTTTATTTGGCTTAATAAGATTGTTATTTCTTCCCATTCCTTTTTTGAATTGACATGCATAGTGGCCTAATTTGCCACTAGTAAAATAATTGCCTTTCACTTTAAAATTAAAATTAAAATTATTCACTTTGGGCTTGTAACTATGATTCCACAAGATAGCAAATAACACATTAGACAACATGTTAATAGTTTTATACATACATACCTTATTTGCATGATCACATACCTCTAATTCCTTAGTGGAGGACTCTATTGGATTAGAATCACTAAGAGTAAAAGCCACTCCGTGAATATCTGAAATTAAGAAAACTCATTCTTGCCACATTTTGAGAATTTCTCCATTATACATCATAGGAAATGCCATGGAGATGTTGGGAAAACTATTAGTAGCGGCAATATCAATGCTATGAGGAACACCATTGACAAATCCAACATCTACAGGGGTAGAAATAGTTTCAGCAGCCATAGAATTATTCTTAAGATTGTTGGGCAAAATTCTGATATCACAAAACTTGAGGCATGTGTGGACACTATCTTTAAGGATAATTCACCCACACTAGTAATAAAATTAATATAGAGGCATATCTTCTAGGATTCAACAAGTTTTTTATATAAAATAAATAGTAAAAAATTAGCAAAAATAGAAATTCAAAAAAATCTAGATTTTTCTATTCACTCTCTCACATAAAATCCAATAGTTATTCCCAATATTTTTAAACTTTTAAAGTGATATATCTAGGATTTTCAAGCATCCCACAATAGGTATATTGAGAAAAAGTAGGACCATGGTATTTTATGGAAGAAACTCTGTAATGGCAAACCAAATCTGAAGGATTGGAACCGAAAATAGTTGTCTGATTTTTATGAGAAAGACCAGGTCAAAAGAAACTGTTTAAACAGTACTTTCAACAAAAAAATATTAAAAACATATGTTAAATATTTAAATATTTTCAAAAATATTTATTGCATAATATTTACAACATAATGTTCAACGAACTTTTAAAATGGTTAAGGGTCCAAATTAATGAAGTGGGGGACAAAATATTGCATGTCATGATATTTATAAATATGATACATATATAATTAAAAAAAGGGTTTAGCCCCTTCAATACACATAGCTTCCCCTGCGGGCATGAACATAAATCAAATCATAAAAAATTATTTAGAAAGCCAATAGGAAATTTACAATCTCAATTTGTTGCATTTCACAAAAACGTCTTAAAATAAAGCTTACCACAACAAAATTCTATTTGATTGAGGATTTTTTAGAATTGTGGCGTTTTTTATAAGTAATTAGGAATATGGTGCTAAAGCAAAACAATTTAGAACTTTGATGTGTCAAAAAATGGCAAACTTGTTGCCATTTTGTCAGAGTGGGATCTACTACCATAATATAAATTTTTATCAGAAAACGACACATATTTTTTCATTTTTCATTATTTTATGACTGAAATGTGGGATTTAGTCTAACAGAAAACGGCACAAATAGTGCCTTTTTTTGGAATTTTTTTAAATAAAATTTGGAAATAGTGCCCTTAGGGTGCAATTCTAGTTCTTGCTTAACAAGCAGAAGGAACATGTGCCCTTCATAATATGTATCATGTGTTTTGCTTTTGAAACTCCATCTACCTAATTCACTCTGAAACAAAATCATAAAAATAGTTAATTAAATTCAAATTTTAGTTTGTTTAATAAATGGTAAGTAAGTAAAAAAATATAAATATAAAAAAATTACCTCAACCTCCCCACAAACTCCAACTTCCTCTAATGTCCCTCTTGAAGCTGTCTCTTTTATTCCAACCTCCATGAAGATAGAAATTAATTAAATGAGCAAAAAAATAACACATTAAATATATAATCAACTGAAATTAATTAAAGATATGCATGTCCTTTTCAATCTTTAATTAATTAAAAAAAGAAAATCAATATTTGATAAATAGTTTAAACTATTTTTTTTTTTTGCAAAGGCTGAATTTTTTAAAACTATTTTAATTATTATTTAATAAAACGAATTCCTTGGAAACTCAATTCCACTATCATACCTGAGGTTCAAAGGACGAAAAACGCCAAGCATTCTCTTGATAAGCTTTTAGTTGATTCTCCCAATAGACCTTCAAAAATTTCGAAAACCCAATATCTTAGTGAGGACGAAGAAGAGGACGAATTGCAAGAATCAGGCACTATTTTCAAATTTTATTTTTAAAAAATTTCAGAAAACAACATAATTTATGTCAAATCGGATCCCATATTTCAGTTATAAACAAGGAAAAATAGCAAAATGTGTGTCGTTTTCTAACAAAAAATTTATATTATGGTGGTGATTCTCGCTCTGACACAAAACAACAACAATTTTATCATTTTTTTAACACACAAAAATCCTAAAATCTTTTATTATCACCCAGTATTCCTAATTATTTAAAGAAAACATCCCAATTCAAAAAAAAAACCTATTTAATTTACATGACTGCAATAAATGAAATGGATAATATATAAAATATATTGGCACTTTGGCAGTTAGTAAAATAATCACAAAATACATTCCAACAAAGATTTTTCCTTATAAAAAAACGTCTCTTTTTTTAAGTCACAAAAATCATTTACAATTGAATTTGTAGTGAATTTTTAAGCAATTTCCTTTTCAATATATAAGAGCAAACAATTTAAGAAGAAATTATTTTCAATCCTATTTTGAATTTTTTTAATTACATCTATTGCTGAAAATGATCGCTTAGTGCAGTAGCTTTGCAAATGGAAAGAGTAAGAATTAGAGTCGCCACTCTATAAATAAATAAATGAACTTCAGAGTTTCTTGATTTTACCACCCGCCGACACAAATCAGAAATAGCTATAGTTTTTTTGAACCAAAAAGTCATCAATCATGATCAAAATGCTGAATTGGACTCTCCCTATTTGCATTATCTCTTGTTCAAGGAAGTCCTCTAGATAAATTTTTTCTATTAATTGGCAAATGCATGTCATCAGTTTCAAAAGATACACATCTCTTTCAGATCCAAAGTTTAACTAAAACTAAGCAATAAATTATATTGTATGATCATCAAACTTATTGTTCAACTCTTGCAATTGAGAATAAATTATAGCATTGAAAATTTCAACTCTACAGTGATGCTCCATTTGTGATTTCATCTTGTTGACAATGGCCATTCCTCTTCTAGCAACATACCGAGCATTAAAATAAAGGACAATTATGTTTACTGATTCAAAAAAAAAAATTGCACTTAGAAAGCCAATAGGAAATTTAGAAACTCGCAGGGTTGGATTTGACGAAAAGGTGTTAGAATAATTGCATCAAAGACTGATCTTGCTTCATTCAACATGTGTAACTCTTAATTTGAGTCTCCTGGTTTATTTTTGATGATTTTCATTTTTCAGTTACTTCATTGGCTGTCCGGACAATTTTTTGCTTTATGCAAGCTGTAGTTTCTGTTGTTTTCTTGCCATTTGCAGCTTTTCAATAAAAAAAAGAAAAAAAAAGGGCCAAAAACCAAACACGTCACATTTTCACCAGACGTGGCCCCCACAGTGCTGACCAGCTACATTTAAAAAAAAAAAGTCCACATTTTTCTGTTGTTTTTACGACACACTTCCAGTTCTCCCGAAATGTTGCCCTTTTGCACTCCAAAACAGTGTTGTTAAACTCGGACCGAGAGGTTGGACCGGTTTAACCGCTAACCACCAGCGTATCCAATTAGTTCAATTTATAAAAATTAAAATAGCTAAAAACCATAAAGAATCGGTATGAACAGGATAAAAACCGTATAAACCAGTAAAAATCGGTATGAATCCAAATAAAACAAGAAAAAAATCAGTTTGAATCATAAAAAACCAATTTTATCCAAAATATCTATATAACATTTTTTTTTTGAAAAAAATAAAATATAAATATATATATAAAATAATTGAAATTTAAGCAATTTTAATGATTTTTTTATGAATAAAATAAAAATTATAATTTATAATTGATGAATATTTTTGAATATTTGCAATTTTTTACTATATCTATCTTAAATATTTGTTATAAATTTTGAATAACTTGAAAATATTGCTTTATAATTAATGTTTGATGATAAATGTGTTTTTTTAATTATTTTTTTATTATTTTATATAGTTATATTCTCATAATATTTATAAAAAATTTTAAAAATAATATTATTTTGAAAAAAAAGTAAAAAATTCTGTTGAACCCTATCGAACTAATCGAATTAAAAATTTTTTGTCTCTTCAATTCTTTATTCGGTCCAATTTTAATAAAATTGCTCCAAAAAATGATGAATTTTGATTCTATTTTTTTCACAATAAACAGAAAATTAAACGTGAAATCCATACTGATACAAAACAGTAATTAATTTACCTGTTTTAATACATTAAAAATTTACATAATATTACTGTAGCATTAAATTTATAAATATTTTATAAAAACACCCTAGAATAAAAAAAATTCTAAAATAAATGACTGAATAAAGAAAAATTAGTGAAAATTTTATAGCCAATATAAACGATTTTTATTTAACGAAAAACGGAGTTCAACTTAAATAACGAAAAAATAAGGTTTCATCATCTTTTTTATACTATCTTGTCTTATACAACTATAGAATTTTTGTTACAATATAAATCTCTTCAATATGCTATTTCAAGCTGACATATGATATCTTTTAATCCGTATGTAACTTAATTCATTTATAATTTATTCATAATCTATAAATAAATTTTATTTTGGCCCGCAAGCAAATTCTCGAGTTCCGCCTCTAGTCACATATCAATCTAATTTGGTTATGTTACATGATTTTACTATGACTTTTATTGCTATTTAAATTATATTTATGCATTCTGATGTTCTTTTCTTCTCTAAAAATTAAAATCTCGCTATTTGATTTTATTGTTATAATAAGATGGCAAAAAATCTTTTGATTGTCTACATTCAAAGCCTGAACACGTTACTTATATTAAAATATATCTCATTCCTTGAAGGTTACCACAATCAATATTTTTTTAAAGAGAGTTGGAGTGAACATTATGGGCTCTGCCCTTTCAAGTACTGTAGAGAGTAGTCATTATAGGGAGCGATTCTCTTGATTATACGCATCAAAAGCAAAACACGTCACGTTTTCACCAGACGTGCATTTCAAAAAAAAGGTCATATTTTTCTACATTTTTCACCACACACTCCCAATTCTTACGAAATGCTGCCTTTTGCACTCCAAAAAATGATAACTTTTAATACCATTTTTCTGACAATAAACAGAACGTTGGATGTGAAATCCATACGGACACAAAATAGTAATTATTAATTTATTTTTTTAATACATTAAAAATTTAAATAATATTACTGTAATATTAAATTTTTAAATATTTTATAAAAACACTCAAAAGCAAAAAAATTATAAAATAAATTATTTAATAAAGAAAAATTACTAAAAATTTTATAACTAATATAAACGATTTTTATTTAATGAAAAACGGAGCACAACTTAAATAACGAAAAAATAAAGTTTCATCTTCGTTTTTTATACTACCCTGTCTTATATAACTATAGAATTTTTATTACAATATGAATTTCTTCTGAAAGAAAATTAGGCATAAAAATATTACGAGATGTAATTATAAACAATTTTCGTAGCGCCGAATCAAAATTATCGAGATCATCCTTCGTTTGCGTCAACGGTATTATAACACCCCCAAATTTGCATATGTAATGTATGGTATGATGTAAAGTATAAATGATTATCTTAAGACAAATTTCAAAGTAATTGAAAATAAATAAGACAGAAAAATTAAAAAAGGTATAAAGGTTAAATATGCTCGACTAGAGTAATTCGAAAATGAATGACCTAGCGAGTAATGAGTTGACCTTAAAATAAGAAAATAGGTGTCAAACGGAGTTCAATGATACAATTCGGAGAGAAATTGAGATTAAATAAGCCCTCAAATAGCCAAATAAAAAAAATTTACGGTTTTGCAGATAATTGACTGAAACTTTAACCAAGTAGTTGAGAGACTTAGAGATCTCCAATTGCTTTCATATTTTACATACACCATACAAATAGTATAAAGACACCCTAAGAACTGAAAAATAGTAATTTTGGCAGTTGTTGAATTTTGAATTACGGATCGTCTGCGCAAGGAGCCAGGATTAGAAGTATACTGAAACGATATCGGAATGAGCTAAAATTTTTACCATATGTTTTTTAATATATAGGGACATTCAGGAAAAATTTCAGGGCAATCTTACATTTGGAACAAAAATTTATATTTCGGGGTGCAAAATCGAGACCAAGTCATTCGGAGAGTCAAATCCGGAAATTTAACCATAAAAAGACATATGAGTCACTAAAGTAGCCATGATCATGTGTGTGTGATCTTAGGCTAGTAGGGTAAGCCTAAGTAAGAGAATGGATGACAAGTAGCCAAAAATTAAGCCTTTGGATTACCTAACAAATGGGAAAATCTTAGCCTTTAATTTGGGATATTTAAAGGTACCCTATATTAGTCCAGAATGCTCCAATATGACAGAAAAATTTGCTCATCTCCCTCCTCTTTCCCTAAGAAATTTGAATCCTCCATTTTTAGGCACCTTTACCATTTTTCTTCCTTCTTTCTTTAATTCTCAGCAAATCCTAAGCTACAATTTTACCTAGATTTACTAAAAGACTTTCTTTTCATCCTAGAAACAGAATTGAAGCCAAAGGAAGTGAAGAAATTAAAGTTTTGAAGAGAGAGAAAAATGACTAACTTAGAGGAAAATCAAGGAATGAAAAGGGAAGGAGAAGGAAATCTAGGTGATTTTCAAGCCATTTGAGGTTAGTGGATACTTTATTACATTTGATTTCACAAATTTTGGTCAATTTTTACATTATGTAAATATGGCAATTCATGTTAAATGAGTAATTAAATTAAGATGACATAATATAATGATGAATAGACATGAGATGAACTTGAATTAGTGATGAAAATAACCAAATTAGACATGAACCTATGTTGTCCGAATGGGTTACCATGGTGTAATTTGATAATTTAAAGCAATTGTGATGTAAAATGCATAATATAATCACGAGAAAATATGTTAGAATGTGTTAGGATGGAATAAGACATGCAAAAATAATGTTAAGTATGTGCACATAATGATGTTTATATGTATAAACTATGGTTATGCATGTAAAACAACTATATAACCATGCAAGGATATTAATAATGATATTAAAAACATGTATGACATATAAACGAAGAGAAAACAATATCATAGGCATGTAAACATGATGTGGCCGAACAGTATTGATATTGACAATTATGCGACATTATGTCATAAATGTGTAATTTCATGTGTATATGATGAAAATATGAAATTATTATGTATGTGAGAATGATAAATTAGAGAGTGTCGAATTATGCATTTAATCTTAAAATAATGAAATTTGATATTTGATAATATGTTCCATAAGAATTAATTCATACAACGTATAAGGAATACAACAGAGATAATTGGAACGGAAGATGGTAAAAATATATAATTATATCTAAGTGAACATAAGGATAGGAACAAAGATGATTCAAGAATATTAATGAAAAATAAGTATAATTTAATATGCTAGCAATAAAAATGAACATAAGAATGTTAATGTCATGAGAGTAGAAGAATAACCGTAATGTATGTGCGACATCATCATAAGACTATATGGCTTATGCTGGAAAAATGTTATATTTTATCGTGCATGAAGTAATATTAACATGCATTTGTAAAATTAAGTGTGTATATGTTCAATTAGGGAAAAAATGTAATTACACGATTAACTGAGGGAAAAATGGTCAATCAATGATAAAAATGTGGTTAAAATGGTTAAGACATGTAATTTGATTGAAAAGGGCAAAATAGTAATTAAAAAAGTCATAATGACTAAACGGTAATTTTTCATCTAAAAAAAAATTTTTAAGACTAAGATGTAATTTGTGTAATTAAAAGGAAATAAAAGCCAAAGCAAGTCCATTGAGTCAAATTTAGAGTTAAATTAATTAACCGGAAGAAAAGTCAACGGAAAAAGTCAAAATTAGATCAAAATTGAAAAACTCAAACTTCAGGAGTATAATTGAAATTTTTCACTTAAATTACAGAAATTGTAAAATTAAATATGAAAGAAAATTTTTGAACCAATTAAGAGAAAATTTTAAGACAAGGAGAATAAATTTGGAATTCATGAAATTTGGAATTTAATTAAATTATTAATGAATTAATTGATTTAAATGTATAGGATATATATTGAGTGAATTTAGTGGTTAATGTGCTTGAAGTGATACATTTATTTGATTGTGTTATGAATTGCATTGAAGTGCTGTGTTGATTGATTAAAGTTTGATTTAAATAAATTTAAATAAATAACAAGTGAAATTATGATACAGCCGAAAGTTTAGAACTACGTAGTTCTGATGCCCTATACGGGATACGTAGGAAACTTGAGGATTTAAACCTCAAGTCCAAACCAATTATACTAATTTGACTAGGATCACCTTGATATATACATCGTAAAAGGAGAAATAATCTCAGGTATATATTAATGCATGTATACAAGTAATCGTTGTTAAAGTAAATTATGGTTATTCGAAAATTAATTACGAAAATTATAAATGGGAATAGTAGTATGTTAAATGTGTTTTAATTGAGTTAAAATTTATTTGTGACATATTGGAGTATGGGTTAGACATTTTGTGTTGGAGTTTGGAATAAAGGTGGATGGTATGATAGACTATAATAGAAGTGTTTTTAGCACTATCTTTTCAAAGGGTGTTAACAAACTTTAGGAAAAATTTTGTCAAATTTTTTTTACTAAATAGTACTTTGTCGAATAATAAGGCCTTTAAACATTTTTTTTGACCCTCGTTAAAGGAAGTTAAGTCTGAGTGTGTCGTGACAACTAGTATCCAAGTATTCTTAACTGACCAGGTATAGGATGTTACAGGTATTGTTTTCACCCACGCCTCGCTATGTCTCAGGATGAGAACTTGAATTTACGAACTAAAAACCCCAAAAAATAGAGAGAAAATGTGCAACAGAATTTTGACAGAGTTTCTGTATGTAATTATTTTCTTGCTTACTAAGAATAGAATTTGTAGCCCTATATATAGAGCTCTCATTAAGGTAATTAAATTTTCCTTAATAAGAGAGAATTAAATTTGGCAGTTACAATATTTAGTATAGGAAATAATATCAATAATTAATATGTCAGTTACCTAAATTAAATTAGGTAACTGCCCATATTAATATCCTCCTAATTATGACAAATTCCTAATTAAGAGGAATCCAAATAAGGAACTAATTTCATATTAATATTATTTCCTGATTCGATATTATCACGTATATATTGGGGCCAATTTCTCATCTCGTGAGTCATAGGTGTATCCTTAACTCCTTAATCTCCCACTCACACATGACAAAATAATTTTCAGTCATTCTCTCCTATCATACAGGTAGGTAGTTTGTGTGACCGGCATACGTCGAGAACACTAGTGCTATACATCTGTTAGGGATATATAGCGTCTTGAGAAATGAGATCTTCTCATAATAGTTTTCCAAACCCTAGATAGTTTTATCACATTTGTTGTTTTATCTCATGATCTCATAAAAATAATTTTTGTGTTCACTATTGTGTCTCTACTTATAAAGACTACAACAGGTTAACCGGCATGAAACTACCAAATGTGATCGAAAAATATCTTCCCCATTTACTCTATCCCATCCGTCATAGTCCAACTTGCTTTTTTAGTCAGATCTATCAAGCCGAAGTTTTTTCATAACCCTTTGGAGACTAACTAAGCTAGCCACACTGAACTATACTTCTAGTATAAGTTAAGGGGTCTGAGGGTCGGAAAAATAGGGTCTCACACTAGGGAAAACTTGAGATCATTCACATAAGATTCCCTTTTCTTGGTCAACTTAAGCACACATGGTATGATGCATGTGCTATGGTGTTCTCTTATTTCCTTTAAAGGACTGCTTGTCTTATTATTTAATACTGTACAGAAGCATAAGGTTGTAATGCACCAAAGCATCCAACTTTAGTCCACTTTCTTAAGGACTACTTCTGGCTTTTTGGACAGAATATAATAGTTACATTTAACATATCATCGGATCATTCTTAATCCTATTTTGAATCTTAATCCAAAGCACATAACCTTATGTGTGTCTTTATCTCGCACATCAACAAGACTCATCTTGTAATTTCTGCAAGACGACACTTTTATTTTGAACAGGTTCTCGAAACTCACTTTATGTTAAAAAATTGCTTCATATTAGACTTTGTTAACTTATTAACAAAACTAATATAAACACACGTGTGAATGGGTTACTTCTCTGTCCGACATGCTTTATCTTATAACAGTAAATGTTCATATATAAATCTTCATACTCATGTATTGCCAACAATGAACTAAATTATTATTATTCATAAATAATAATGTCAAGATATTACAATATAAATCAAATCCTACGCAAATTTTGAGACTTAACATGTCTCTCAAATAGATCTTTTGATACAGGTTTAGTTAAAGGGTCTACTATCATATCATACGTAGAAATATACTGAAATTTTACTTTTCCTCATGTAACAATGTCTTTAGTGTATTGATACTTAATGTCGATATGCTTTGTCCTACTATGAAATTTTGGATCTTTAACGTAAGCTATCGATGACTGACTGTCACTATAAACTATCACAGGTTCCTCTGAGGTAGTTACATTTAAATGGTCCATAAACTATTTTAACCAAACCACCTCTTGTACTGCAGCTGAGAAAGCGATAAATTCTGCTTCCATTGTCAAAAGATCTACACAGGTTTGTTTCTTACTACTCCATGAAATGGCACCCTTGACTAGCAAGAAAATATAACCTGATGTGGATTTCCTCTCATCCACATCTCCTCCCCAATCAGCATCCATATATTCTCTCAAATGCATATCCTTTTATTGAAACTAGGGAGAATAATCTACTGTATATTTGAGGTATCTAAGTATCCTTTTTACTGCCTTCCAATGTGCTTCGCCTGGGTTAGATTGATATCCACTCACCATACCCACAACATAGCATATATCAAGTCTGATACATAATATTGCATACATCAAACTTTCCACAGCACTGGCATATGGAACGTTCTTCATACGTTCTATCTGCTTTTCTATCTTAGGACACATGTTTTTGCTAAAAGACTGATTCTTAGCAATAGGGTTGTCTACGGGCTTACAATTTTATATATTAAAACATTCAAGAACATTGTTAATATATGTCTCTTGAGATAGTGACAATAATCTTCTTGAGTGATCCCTTGAAATCTTAACTCCAAGGATATAATCTACTTGACCCATGTCTTTTATCTCAAAGTTAGATGATAACCAATCTTTGATAAGATTTATGTATTCTTTGTCATTTTCTGCTATGAGTATATCGTCTACATATAATGTTAAAATGACAAACTTATTTTTCAAGCTTTTGGAATAAACACAATGGTCTTCATCAATCATGTTGAACTCATTTGACATGACTGCTTCATGAAATCTTAAATACCATTGTCTCGAAGATTGCTTTAGGCCATAGATTGATCTCATCAATCGACAAACCTTATGTTTGCTGCCTTCTTCGATTAAACCTATAGGCTGTTCCATATAGATTTCTTCTTTTAATCCTCCATTGAGGAAAGTAGTCTTTACATCGATTTGATATAGCTCTAGGTCCAAACTATCCACTAAGGCTAGAATTAACCTTATCGACGTAAATCTAACAACAGGTGAAAAAGTCTCATCACAATCAATTCCTTCCTGTTGTGTAAACCCCTTAGCGACCAGCCGAGCCTTATATTATTTGATACTGCCATCAGCTTTTTACTTTATTTTTGAGAATCCACTTATTCCAAATTGGTTTGCATCCTTCAGGTAGATCAACCAGTTTCCAAACATGGTTTGACCTCATGGAAGCCATTTCTTCTTCCATTGCCTTAATCCATTTATCTTTATCTAGGCACGAGAGAGCTTCTTTTACATTTTTAGGCTCATCATTTTCTTGAGGTGTAATAAAAAAAGCCTCATTCGTACCTTCGATCTCAAATTATCGGCGTAGAATACTTTTCCTTTTAGATTTTTTAGGTTTCGAATCTTGATAAACATGTCTCATATATTCATCGTAGTTCAAAATGCTCCCACTAGGATTGACCTCTACGCTTCCACTCAAATGAGGATCTTGAATGTCCATACTTTCACTGGAGTTAGGTATGTTCATCCTTCCACTGGAGAATAGATCCCGAACATTCGGACCGTTGAAAAGAGAGTCTTGACCTTCTTCATCAATTTTCCTCCCACTCAGATGGAGAGATTCGGGTAGTTCATCTTCTTAATTTTCGTAAAAATTAAAGTCTTGACTTACTTCATCCAACTTCGAAAACTCATTTTCCAAAAATACAACGTCTTGTGATTCAAATTCTATTACCGAGCCATTTACTTGCTCGCCCATGATCACCCATCCTTTTGATACATCAGAATATCACACAAAAATACTATTTTTACCTCTTGGTCCTAATTTACCAAATTTATTCAAGGTATCATGGACATAAGCAGCACAACTCCAAGGGTGTAAATAACTCAGGTCGGGTTGCCGACCAGTCCACAACTCATAAAGAGTGAAAGCAACATATTTGGAGGCCACACGATTTAGAACATATGTGATAATTAACAAAGCATCTCCCCAATAGGAGATAGGCAAATTTGCTTGAGCCATCATCAAACGTATCATGTCTAAAAGGATTCTATTTTTGCCTTTTTGCAACACCATTTTGTTGTGGAGTTCGAGAAATAGACAATTGATGCTTTATCCCTTTTTAATCACATAAAGCTTTAAATTTATCAGAAAGATATTATCGACCACGGTCGATTTTTAAAGCTTTAATTTTCTTGTCCAATTGATTCTCAACAAGATTCGTAAAAGTTTTAAAGCAACTCAATGTTTCAGACTTGTGAGAAATCAGATACACATGACCATACCTAGTATATTCATCTATAAAAGTGATGAAATAATAGGCCACATGTCTTGCCCTAACATTCATTGAACCACATACATCTAAATGAATTAATTGTAAAGAAATTAAGGCCCGGGTTCCTTTTCTGAATGATTTTTTCACTAGTTTTCCTTGTAAGCAATGCTCACATGTAGGCAATTTAATCTCATTTAAATCACCTAACAAACTTATCTTAGCTAATCGATGCATTCGGTCTTGCCCTGTATGATTCAATCTAGCATGCCATAATTTTATGTTATCCTCAAACATATTTAAAGAAGAAGATATTAAAGAAAAACTAGCTTTATTAGAATAATCAGGATCAACATCCATAATTATAAAATTTTTTGAAACAAAACTAGAACCATGAAAAATGTCATCCAAAAATAGGTCAACCTTATCATCCTTAAAATACAAAATAAACCCAAGTTTCATTAAAGTTAAAACAAAAACTAAGTTCCTACGAATGTCAGGAGCATAAGCACATTGTGTAGGAGTAGAGTTTGGCCTTCAAGAAAGATTAGTCTGCATGTGCCAATTCCTAAAACTACCACTCTAGCATTGTTGCCTACATAAATCCACTTTGCTCCAGTAATTACTCATCCAAAATTGACAAAGGTATCTTAATCCCTTGTCATATTGTCCGTTGCTCCTGAATTAACCACCCACAGAGGATGAAGTTCAGTTAAAAATACAGAGCTTGATACATAAATTTCACTCACTCTTGAGTTAGAATAGTGTACCTATTTGGGCACAGTGCAATCTTTTGTATAGTGTCCCTTCTACTGATAGTTAAAACACTTCACCCTAGAAATGTTCACTTTCTTTTTGCCTTTGGACCCCTTTTCGTTCTGCTTAACTTTTTGCTTTTTAGGCTTTTGAGCCCTTTCTTTGCCTTTTTAATGGAAGCTCCTCTTCTTGTTTTGGTTCGACCTTTTCTTACCAGAACTGGAGTGTGCCATATGCACTTCAGCATTGACCTTGATCGATGCTAAATGGTTTTCTTCTAACTCCAAATGTCTAACGTCATCCTTAAATGTCTTAATGTTATCCATGTGAGTCAGTTGCATTTTCATATGCTCCTAACTCCTGGGAAAAGATAGGATGACAAAGTGAACTTGTTGCTCGTCAGTCAACTTATGACCTACATCACCAAGCTCGCAAAAAATATTCTCTATCTCTCGAAGATGTTTCCACATTAAATAATCAGACCTCTTCTGATAT
The DNA here is from genome assembly GCA_037975025.1 of Excoecaria agallocha. NCBI lineage: Eukaryota > Viridiplantae > Streptophyta > Magnoliopsida > Malpighiales > Euphorbiaceae > Excoecaria > Excoecaria agallocha. The sequence continues at coordinate 7,871,142 of CM075820.1, forward strand.
ATATCAAATTTGATCGTTAAAGATCGAAGTATAGTTAGAGATACTTCTCCAAACTTCTCCCGCAATACAACCCATAGATATATTGCATTTTGATATGACCGAAATTGCATGGTGATATCATTTTTCATTACACTTAGGAGGATGATGCGAGCAATAGAGTTTTTTTTTCCATGTAGCATAAGCTACTTGATCCTGCTTATGTTGAGCAAAAGTGCCATCCTCAGGTTCAGTCATTACCGAACTTAAGGTTTCTAGAGCCTCTTCCTCAAGCACATACTGAATTTTTATACTCCAGATTTCATAGTTATCACCATTCAATTTCATGTCTTTATCCAATTCAGCGATTTGGAAGCCATTTAGATCCTCTGATAAAAAATAGAACAGATGTTGCACTTGTTAAGGAGAATATGACAATACATGCTATTTACTATGCATCTGAAATTAAAATCTAATAAAGTTATTTATTAGGCTTAAAATCGAAAAAGTTACTATCAATATCTAATTATCCTTTAAATCCTAATGTATAACCTTACATATAAAAATTTTACGCATAATAAATTTGATTTATTGAAAATTAAATTCTCTAATTTAATCGAGGATATTATGTGTATAAAATAATTAAGTCTTAGCTTAATAATCAAGCAATTTAATCAATTTATATTAAGGGAAAAGGTTAAGGGCTCAAATTGAGTCACTCAATTAAGGATAGATAAGTAATTGTACATTTTGATAAATTTAAAGTGACGTAAATAACCTTCATTTATTGGAAGCTGTTGGATTTTAACGGTTACATGCATCACATACATGAGCGGAATTTTAAATTTTTTTAACCATTAGATCTGATCTTGCCATGAATACACAATATAACTATATGAGAATAAGAAAAATCACCTTTGATTTTTGTTGAACAGTTGATTTTACTTCGCACCGGGTTGTCGCAAACTACAGTGTCCAAAATCGAACACCTCCAATAAGTAATCCACACTAGAGAGGGGTAAATTGAACCAACAAATTGGTGTTCAACTAGGGCTGGCCGAAATTCCCAAGAGCTAGCTTGGGAAGTGGCGCAAAAAGGGAGAGAGTTTTAGAGAAAAGACTTTTCTTTTGTTTTAATCACTTAACCCTAATTCTCATTAGTTGACCTTTTATAGTTAGGTTAAAATTCCAACTCCTTAATGAGATTGGGCTCTTTAAAATTGGTGGAGAATTATTAATTGGGCCTCTGGAATTAATTATAATCATTTGGGCTTAATTAAATCTAAATTAAATCTTTTCATAAAAGACCATGCACAAAATCCACAAACTAGGCCTTTTGTGCATCTAATTGGATTTAAATACTCAAATGGATTCCAAATCCAACCAAATTAAATATGTGAGTTCCATAATACTTATGTAACATATATAAATTAATTTGGTCCAAGAAAAATCCCTCCAAGCCCTTCTGTTTGGAGTTGGCGTGTAGCCCTCTTCTGGAGGGCTTCCTCTAACTTCTTCATTCCTTTGGCCCTTTATAATTTCTCCAATGGTCCTATTAATTATTATATCAGTCCTATAACACTTATAGTATTCTTATAACACTTATAAGACAATAATAATTAATCATGAAATACATTATTTCATTTAGGTCCAATTTACAGAACATTTCTCAAAAGTTCCGCGGACAATTTTATTTGATCATAATTAATTAAACTCTTTAATTAATTATTATCATATTCTCCTCTCTACCTTTATAATAATATCAAATATTATTATCCTTGTCATTTTACCATTTTACCCTTTTTCTCTATATGTGTGTGACCTATTGGGTTCCTGTCCATATTGGCAGTATAATATGTAATTGTGAGTTCTATTCAAAACTCACATGATTTAAACTCCTTTAAATCATCTTATCAATCCCTATTGATACTTTTGATACATCATTATACAAGTCATGATTGGCCTCTAGCTAGGCATCATGACTACCCAAATGTCAGGAAAGTCATGTGGTTTGAATGTACCCTTCCATAGAAACAGTTACCGTGCAATTACTCCTTTCACCACTCTTATCTCAATTAGATTCTGAGTATGGATTTCTGTCAACTCATATTAATCTAATTATGTATGTTCTATTAATTTAACCATTGTTCCTAAAATGCCCTTCATGGATCTCCATCCATCTCGGCATATTACTCTGGCCAGAGATTCTTTGAACAAGGCAATTATAGAATCATGCGAGATAACTTCCCTTGTTAAATTTGGGATGGTGAATCCTTTGTCAGTCACTCAACTATCTTCAAGTAGGTCATGATATACCCAATCTCCTAACTATGTTCACTCCCAGTTGGAAGTAATCAGTTATGGAGTCAAAGTATACCACTTGCTACTTAAGATAACTTTGGTGATCTCAAGTCTAAGGATACTTGCACAGCCGCTATGAAGAGATTTCTCACTGACATAGATTTAATATCCATATGAGGATTCTCTTTGCAGGTCTCCAATGAACTTGTTCCTCTAACAAGCATCCACATGTTAGCTTTGATTATCATCCATAATCACAATTATGAGAACCATTGCTTGAACCATTCAAGAAGCATAACATGTGCTAGTCTGTCCAAATTAACAATGTCCTATCTTGTTAATTCTATGACTAGGGATATTTAGATATTAACACATTTGCATGCAATAGACATCTCACTTCATGAACACCTTCATGATTGCCTTTACACTGTGTTAATAATATCTAGGACTTCATTTATTAATTTAAGATTTACAAACTCATGTATTCAAACACAGCATTAATAAATGAATGATGCCTTTTATTAAGAAAATAAATTTCATACATATGAAAAACATCCCTATTACATGGGCTCTAGGGCATACTCTCTAACAATCTCCCACTTACACTAGAGCCAATCACTCATATGTCTCAGACCCATGCTATTTATATGGTGATCATGCTTTATCTGGGAAAGTGCTTTAGTGAGGGGATCCGCCACATTGTCATCTGTGGGAACCCTTTCTATTTTCACATCATTTCTAGCTACTATTTCCCTTATGAGATGGTAGCGTCTGAGAACATGTTTGGATCGCTGATGAGACCATGGTTCCTTTGCTTGCGCAATGGCTCCACTGTTGTCACAATATAAAGGAATCGGATCAACAATGCTAGGCACCACTCCTAGTTCGGTTATGAACTTTTTGATCCAGATTGCTTCTTTGGCTGCTTCTGAAGCAGCAATGTACTCAGCTTCCGTCGTGGAATCAGCAGTTGTTTCTTGTTTGGAACTTTTCCAACTAACTGCTCCTCCTCCCATTATGAACACATAACCAGATTGTGATTTACAATCATCTTTGTCAGATTGGAAGCTGGCATCTGTATACCCGTTTACTTCCAAACTGCCCTCTCCATATACCAAGAATATATCCTTAGTCCTTCTCAAGTACTTAAGAATATTCTTGACAGCTGCCCAATGTTCCTCTCCAAAATTGGATTGGAATCTGCTTGTGATACTCAAAGCAAATGCTACATCTGGACGTGTACATAACATAGCGTACATGATAGAACCAATTGCAGATGCATATGGTATTCTATTCATGCTCTCTCTATCCTATAGTGTCTGCGGACACATAGACTTAGAAAGGTGTTTTCCATGCACCATGGGTATAAACCCTTTCTTAGAGAGATCCATATTGAACCTCTTCAATACTTTATCTATATATGTACTCTGAGAAAGACCTAGCAACCTATTGGATCTATCTCTATAGATCCTTATTCCCAGAATATAGGATGCTTCTCCAAGGTCTTTCATGGAGAATTGCTTGGATAACCATATTTTAACAGATTGGAGTAGAGAAATGTCATTTCTCATGATCAATATGTCATCTACATATAGAACTAGGAAGACAATTGCACTCCCATTGACCCTTTTATACACACAAGGTTCATCTTCATTCTGTGAGAAACCAAACTCTTTGATTGTCTCATTGAATCGTATGTTCCAGCTCCTAGAGGCTTGCTTCAATCCATAAATGGATCTTTGAAGCTTGCATACCTTTTTGCCATTTCCTGATGTGAATCCTTCTGGTTGTGTCATATACACATCCTCAGAAAGATTTCCATTAAGGAAAGCTGTCTTCACATCCATTTGCCAAATCTCATAATCATAATGAGTTGCAATGGCTAAAAGTATTCTTATAGACTTAAGCATCGCTACAGGAGAAAAAGTTTCGTCATAGTCAATACCTTCTTTTTTTACGATAACCTTTTTGCTACTAAGCGAGCTTTATAGGTAACTATATTACCTTCCATGTCAGTCTTCTTTTTGAAGACCCATTTGCACCCTATGGGTTTTATCCCTTTAGGTCGTTGAGTTAAAGTCCATACTTTATTCTCATACATGGAGTCCATTTCGGACTGCATAGCCTTAAGCCATAAATCACGTTCTGAACTGTTCAAAACTTCTTGAGAGCTTGTAGGCTCATTGTCCTCTACTACAGTTATGCCTCTATCCGAATCAACGTGAAATCCATATCTCACAGGGATAAAACGCATCCTGGTAGATCTTCTAGGATTTTTTGTATAATCAGGTTCAACTGTAATCTCATCATTATGAAATTCAGTTTCGGGTTCAATCGGTTGATCATCTTCTATTTGTGGGTCTTGAACTTCACCAAGCTCAATTTTACTCCCACTGTCCTCTCGTAGGAGAAATTCTCTTTCCAAAAAGACAGCATGCCTTGAAACAAACACCTTTTGTTCTAAGGGATGATAGAAATAATATCCAAACGTTTCTTTTGGATATCCCACAAATAAACATTTATCAGACATAACATCCAGTTTGTCTGACGTTGTCCTCTTCACATAAGCAGGACAACCCCATACTTTCATATGAGAAAGCGTGGGTTTCTTGTTATTCCACATCTCATATGGAGTAACATCAACCGATTTACTAGGAACTCTGTTTAACACATAAACAGCAGTTTCTAGTGCATATCCCCAAAAGAATTAGGCAAGTCCGCTCGGCTTATCATTGATCGAACCATATCTAATAGTGTTTAATTTTTCCTTTCAGATACACCATTGTGTTGTGGTGTATGTGGAGGAGTCCATTGAGATAAAATCCCATTATCTCTAAGATAATCCTGAAACTCTTGACTTAAGTATTCTCCACCTCGATCTGATCTAAGTGTTTTAATACTTTCGCCAAGTTGTTTCTCTACTTCATTTCTGAACTCTTTGAACTTTTCAAATGCTTCAGACTTATATTTCATTAGATAGATGTATCCAAACCTGGAATAATCATCTATGAAAGTAATGAAGTAGGAGTAACCTCCTCTGGCATTTGTAGTCATTAGACCACATACATCTGAATGTATTAAGTCCAAAACCATTTTAGCTCGTTCTCCTTTACCAATAAAGGGAGTTTTTGTCATTTTTCCCAATAAACAAGATTCACATGTATCAAATGATTCATAATCAAATGATCCCAAATCACCTGACTTGTGTAACTTGGTCATGCGTTTTTCATTTATATGGCCTAAATGACAATGCCATAAGTATGAGGTATTCAGTTTATCATGTTTCATTCTCTTGGTATTCACATTATGTACTTCTTTAATTAAATCAAGAACAAATATACCATTCTCAATGATAGCTTTTGCATAAAACATATTGTTCTTAAAAATGTAACAACATTTGTCCTTTAAAGAAATATCATAATCGTTCATCAAACGACTGAAAGAAATAATACTTTTGGATAAGGCTGGAACATAATAACAATTATTTAATTCCAATACTAATCCACTAGGAAGAGGAAAATAGTAAGTCCCCACAACTGTTGTAGAGATGTTCTGTCCAGTAGCTGACTGTAAACATATCTCTGCCTTTCCAACTCTTTTAAAGCTTTTAAGCCCATGTAGATCATTACACAAATGTGATACACATCCGGTATCTAATACCCAAGATTGTTTTGAAGCAATAGAATAAGTATTAATTTCAATCATATGAATACCTGAGCTAGAAGCATCAGCATGCTTCTTCTCCTTGAGAGAATATAGATAGGCCTTACAGTTATGCTTCCAATGACCATCCTTTTCACAATGGAAGCAAGTTCCTTTGGGATTCTCTTTCTTGGCAACCTTCTTCTTGGAGATCCCACCATTCTTTGGCTGCGCCTTGGTTATCTTCTTCTTCTTCTGCTTCTTGCCTTTAGCAGAAGTGATAACCATGACACTTTTTGGATCCTTCTCAAATGATCCATCAGCTGTCTTGAGCATGTTGATTAACTCAAGAATGGATACTTGGATCTTGTTCATGTTGAAGTTAAGCACAAAAGGTGCATAACTTGGAGCCAACGAGTACAAGATTAAATCTATGTATAGATCATTATCCATAACATAGCCAAGTCTAATCAAATGCTTAATATACCCATACATCTTCAATGCATGAGTAGCAGCTGAAGTGCCTTCCACCATTTTGCAACTAAATAGAGCTCAAGCAATCTCATATTTCTCAGTTCTAGCCTGAGAAGAATAAAGCTCCTCTAGATGCAAAATGATGGTTCTAGTATCCATCATTTCATGTTGCTTCTGAAGCTCCGAGGACATAGCACCCAGCATCAGACATGCTGCTGCTTCACTATCCTCCATGTATTTTCGATAAATGCCTTTGATCTCATCAGTGGCATCATCTGATGGAAGTGTTGGTGGATCTTTATCCAAGACATAATGGATCTTTTCAGCTCTGAGAACAATTCTCACTTGTTTGATCCAATCAGAATAGTTGCTGCCAACCAGTTTGTTATCCAAGATTGATCGTATATTTGATGTGCTCATGATGATGACATAGATGTGAAAAAGAAAAGATATGAGAGTATGTTCATATATATGTATGCATTAATAAGGTCTTTAATTAATACATTTACTCCCACTATTTTATTGCGAATTAATAGCCCTCACTATATAATCCAAGAAAACCCGATGGTTTTCTTAGTGGGCCAATATCCAATCCTTGATATGTAATTTGACCTTGACTGTGGTCAACAAGCCAAATTCCATATCCTTGAAAGGTAGGTATCTCTATACCAATTGTGTCTCTACACAACTATTGGATCATTAGGTTATCAACTCTTGATGCATGCATATCATATATGCATTCCCTAATCTTGCCTCTAGAACCATTAGCCTTGACTGTGGTCAACAAACTAATGGGCTAGCTAAGATGACCCATTTAATTAGATTTGAACATATTCGATATAATGTGAGCTTGACTGTGGTCAACAACCCACACTATAAAGAACTCTGGTTCTCCTCAAATTAATGGAAGGCTTATATACCTTAGTATTTGTTTGAGGGTTTTAGTTAATTAAGTCTCATCATACATGGTTGGCATACATTGGTATACATCCTATATCTATCACATAAATATAAGCATACAAATATGGTATAGTTATGGACTTCACTACATTGATTTCCCCGAGCCAAGAGGGAAATCAAAAGGTTATACCTAGGTAGTATGCATGATTCAAACAAGAAAAATAATTACATTATCTTCAAGCTTGTTGGATCTCCATCCGGCCCATCTTGCTCCTTGAAAATGGTCTCCATCTCTATTTCTAATTCTAATCTAAGTAATCTAATTACATATTACAATTTGAAATGAAATACAAACCAAAAACAAGTAGCCGGGATATGAAAGTCCTCATTGGGCCAAAACATGCATAATGCTCAATCACATTGGGCTTTGTCCATAACTATCCATCATGCCAACCATACACCCTTATATGCCTTTCTAATGCATAAAGAAATAGATTACTAACTTTGTTTCAACTTTTGAAACTATATTTTGAGTTATTTTAATGATGTGATCAAATTAGGAAACTTTTTCCATTTTGGAAACTTTCATTTTAGGAAACCTTTTTGCATGAATGTGTTCTTGTCTTAATAATCAATCAAATTGATTATTAATTAATTATAAATTGATTATTTAATTAATTAATCATATTAAATAATTAAAAGAATCAATTTTGGGCTTAAAACAAGTGTAGGCCGAAACCCACAGAAGAAAAACCCTAAGTGTGTTCACACACAAACTAGTTTTGTGTCATTTGGACTATTTGGGCCTTTTGGAATGAGCCAAGCCCACTCCATCCCTTAAAACCCATTAATAAACTTAACTAATGTTTATAATAGTTAATTTAAATCAGCTCCTTGGGCCCACCAAGTCATTCACTAATTTAAACCAAGTCCGTAAACATAATTAAGCCCATTAAGTGGTTTTAATGAATTAAAATTAATCAAATTAATTTAAGGCCCATTTTAATTAATCCAATTAATTAAAAACACTTTAATATATCATATATATCAGATTTAGAAGATCAAAAGTCATTCTAACCATGAACACATCAAGAACACACGAAGAACACCAATTTATTGAACTTTTCGACAAAACTAGTTTTCATGCAAAACTTGTTCGATTTTAATTCCGTTCGATTCTACGGCTTAATATCACATATTAAACACATAAAATATCATATAAATGATTTTTAAATGGATCCATAAGAAATTAAATTAGAACAGCCCCTACATAACCTAGGGTTTCACGCCAAACCCTAATGGGTTTCAAGCCAAACCCAAATCATTTTTTCTTCAAAAATTTCGGTTTTGTTTCCACCAAATTTATTTGATCACAAATACATCCAGAAATCAATATTTCTCATTCATGAACAATTAAATCTCATATTTTAAAGTTCATGAAATAAATAACTCAAAATAAAACAAAACTTATTTCGCAGAATAATATAGAATTGTATATCCATGGCAAAGCCTGGCTCTGATACCATGTTGGATTTTAACAGTTACATGCATCACATACATGAGCGGAATTTTAAATTTTTTTAACCATTAGATCTGATCTTGCCATGAATACACAATATAACTATATGAGAATAAGAAAAATCACCTTTGATTTTTGTTGAACAATTGATTTTACTTCGCACCGGGTTGTCGCAAACCACAGTGTCCAAAATCGAACACCTCCAATGAGTAATCCACACTAGAGAGGGGTAAATTGAACCAACAAATTGGTGTTCAACTAGGGCTGGCCGAAATTCCCAAGAGCTAGCTTGGAAAGTGGCGCAAAAAGGGAGAGAGTTTTAGAGAAAAGACTTTTCTTTTGTTTTAATCACTTAACCCTAATTCTCATTAGTTGGCCTTTTATAGTTAGGTTAAAATTCCAACTCCTTAATGAGATTGGGCTCTTTAAAATTGGTGGAGAATTATTAATTGGGCCTCTGGAATTAATTATAATCATTTGGGCTTAATTAAATCTAAATTAAATCTTTTCATAAAAGACCATGCACAAAATCCACAAACTAGGCCCTTTGTGCATCTAATTGGATTTAAATACCCAAATGAATTCCAAATCCAACCAAATTAAATATGTGAGTTCCATAACACTTATTTAACATATATAAATTAATCTGGTCCAAGAAAAAGCCCTCCAAGCCCTTCTGTTTGGAGTTGGCGTGTAGCCCTCTTCTGGAGGGCTAACTCCAACTTCTTCATTCCTTTGGCCCTTTATAATTTCTCCAATGGTCCTATTAATTATTATATCAGTCCTATAACACTTATAGTAGTCTTATAACACTTATAAGACAATAATAATTAATCATGAAATACATTATTTCATTTAGGTCCAATTTACAGAACATTTCTCAAAAGTTTTGCGGACAATTTTATTTGATCATAATTAATTAAACTCTTTAATTAATTATTATCATATTCTCCTCTCTACCTTTATAATAATATCAAATATTATTATCCTTGTCATTTTACCATTTTACCCTTTTTCTCTATATGTGTGTGACCTATTAGGTTCCTGTCCATATTGGCAGTATAATATGTAATTGTGAGTTCTATTCAAAACTCACATGATTTAAACTCCTTTAAATCATCTTATCAATCCCTATTGATACTTTTGATACATCATTATACAAGTCATGATTGGCCTCTAGCTAGGCATCATGACTACCCAATTGTCAGGAAAGTCATGTGGTTTGAATGTACCCTTCCATAGAAACAGTTACCGTGCAATTACTCCTTTCACCACTCTTATCTCAATTAGATTCTGAGTATGGATTTCTGTCAACTCATATAAATCTAATTATGTATGTTCTATTAATTTAACCATTGTTCCTAAAATGCCCTTCATGGATCTCCATCCATCTCGGCATATTACTCTGGCCAGAGATTCTTTGAACAAGGCAATTATAGAATCATGCGAGATAACTTCCCTTGTTAAATCTGGGATGGTGAATCCTTTGTCAATCACTCAACTATCTTCAAGTAGGTCATGATATACCCAATTTCCTAACTATGTTCACTCCCAGTTGGAAGTAATCAGTTATGGAGTCAAAGTATACCACTTGCTACTTAAGATAACTTTGGTGATCTCAAGTCTAAGGATACTTGCACAACCGCTATGAAGAGATTTCTCACTGACATAGATTTAATATCCATTATGAGGATTCTCTTTGCAGGTCTCCAATGAACTTGTTCCTATAACAAGCATCCACATGTTAGCTTTGATTATCATCCATAATCACAATTATGAGAACCATTGTTTGAACCATTCAAGAAGCATAACATGTGCTAGTCTGTCCGAATTAACAATGTCCTATCTTGTTAATTCTATGACTAGGGATATTTAGATATTAACACATTTGCATGCAATAGACATCTCACTTCATGAACACCTTCATGATTGCCTTTACACTGTGTTAATAATATCTAGGACTTCATTTATTAATTTAAGATTTACAAACTCATGTATTCAAACACAGCATTAATAAATGAATGATGCCTTTTATTAAGAAAATAAATTTCATACATATGAAAAAAATCCCTATTACATGGGCTCTAGGGCATACTCTCTAACAGAAGCCAACCCAAGCCGAGCCATATTTGGCTCATAAAAGGGGATGTCATTTCAAACATCATTTTTATGCATCCCAACTTACATAGACCTACTCTATTTTCAGCAGTAGGGAGCGGAGCAAAAGTTATCTTCGAGATAAAGCAAAGGACATTCACCTTCTCTCTAATATTTTCAACAGATCCTTTTGGTATATGTTGAAAATATTTTATCTAGGATGAACAAAGCGAGAATGAACAAAGCAAGAAAGATGAAGAAGAAGTTCTATGTTGTTTTTAAAGGCAAAGAAACTGGAATTTACATGTCATGGGAAGAGTACTCGCGTCAAGTATTGGGTGTCTCTGGTAGTCTGTACAGATCATTGGAATCTTACAAGGAAGCTAAAGATGCTATGATGAGGTATAAAAATTTAGAATGCCAAAATTTTAAGAACCAAGAAAATATTCGTAATATAAAAGTCACCGTAGGTACTTCGTCAAGTGTTAGTTGCTTTGAGTCAATTGCATGTAGAGACAGTGGTAGAGGATTTCATGAGTCTCGTAGTATAGAGACGGTGGAGTCCTTTGTCGCCGGTATGTTTGTTGGAATGTAAATCGCTTTAATGAAAAAGCAAGAGAGTGATTAATTGACTCAAAATGTAATGGTTGGACTTTTGTGATCCCCATGGATAATTTAATCAAGTTTGTTAGTTGTAATATATTGTTTGTGTCAATTTTATCTTCTGTTTGCATATTGTGCAGTAAGGATCTACTATATCTTTACATAGAGATCGATCATCCTTGCAAGTCAATGGAGAAAGAGGAGCCCTGTCTCTGTAAGTGGGTACACTAGGCTCGCCATTTAGGAATACAGTGTATACCGTTGTCCAAAGTGAATGCGGTATACTCCCTCCTTTTGCGATTAGGATAGAGTATTATATTTAAAAGTAAATATGCATTATTAAACAAAGCAAGCGAATACAACATATTCAAAAGTGAAATCACCGTATTTACTCCCTGTATCTATTGTACTCAAAGTTTCAAGGCAATAGTAAAATCTGGTTCTTACGTTACATTGAATCAGCGTTTGACAAAATTCATTTCAATGTATTCGATTTGTATTTAATGGTACATTATATGATCATTTTGAAAGCTTTAGAAAATGTTAAGAAAATTAGAAGATTGTTAAAAATTTTAAGTTTTGACTCAAATGGATACAGTTTTGTTCAGCTTTGGAAAACTGAATTCACAGTACTTACATTTTGTTTCGATTGCATACAGTGCATTTGTCCATTGCAGTAGTGAATATAATTTATTGTTTATGTTATAACATAATACATTGGATTATCGTTGAACAAAATTTTATTAAATGCCTTCGAATTATATAAAATGATACATTATTTTCTAATTTCCCTATTATATTAATATAAATAGTTAGAAAATAAATAAAAAAAATTAAAGATTATAGGAAAATTAAAATTTCCCTAATATACTAATAAAATAAGTTAGCAAATAATCAAAATTTTAAAGATTATTCAAAAATTAACTTCGTTACGGAATAGTTATTTTTAGGTGCGATCATTGCGTTAGCAAATGATCCACCAAATTAAAGCTACAAATCTTTTCAGTTTGTTTTGGACTATTTAGGCTAACAAAATACAAAGTATTTTCATACTGTTGTGCTTGCATATAGTGCAATCTTTAATTGCATTATCGAATATAACTAATTTATTATGTGTTAACAGAATACAATGTAATAAAGAAAATAAATAAGGATAACGTTGAATTAAATAATACATTATTTATTACTATTTTGCAGAAAATAGTAATAAATAATGTTGGAAAGTATTTAAAATAAATTTGACATTAATAAAGAAATTAACTTTCGAACGAAACGGATCAATCCAATGATTTTATTTTGATAAAAGTTTGTACATTCTATTAAATCAATCGAACTTACGAATACGATACATTGTGTCAATTGGAATCGAACTTCGAATAACTGCCGTTGCCTAGTATCCCGAACATTTAATGCAGCGATGAGGCATCTTGTAAATAAAATTTAAAAAAACGCATTAGTATGTTGTAAATATTGGGAAAAAACTCATTATATAAGAAATTACTTTGAATTACTTGCCATAGGTTAAAAGAATGTAAAGAGTAATTAATATTTAAAAAATATAAGCAATATTGTAATAAATGAATTTAAGTAAACAATTACACTAATATAGGAATAAAATAAATAAAGAAATGGCAATCATAAATTAATTAAGCTAATTAACAATGTGATAGAAAATAATAAGAAATACATTAATATTATTTAAATATTATAATATTGATCAATTCAAAATAGTACTTTATAGAAATATAAAATCAATGAATATATAAAAATAACTATATAAATTAATAATAAAATAAAGAATGCTTAAAAATATAATATTACTGTATAGACGAACGATATTTGAAAAAAGTTGGTAAGAAGATTTGAAATGAAATAAACAAATAAGGTAAACTAATTAATGAACGAAAATTAAAATATATTATACTAATTGAAATAAAAAAGCAAACTTAAATTTTAATAGCGGTTTTCGTCATTCGCATGATCAATGTTTGAAGTCCGTTTTATATTTTGGGTAAAGTTTATACATTACAGTCAATTAATGAAGCATATGAATACAATTTATTCACTTTGTTTATATCAATGTATATGCATTGTTTCCACTTTAAGAACAACTGAATATCTTATATTATAATTGCAAGATTTGTCCCAACATGTACTACATTGAGGAAAATGATAAAGGGCTTACAGTTCAAAACAGTTTGGGCCTTTACATTATTGATTTGAATTTACATTACTCAGGGTCCAAGACAATTTTTATCGTCGAGTGCAACATTGATATTGGTTTTGATAAATTGCAGGCTTTTGTTAGGCCGAATTAAGGAGTAGATAGGTCAAGTTACTGAAAATTCTCAAGTTACTAGTAATTGACTTTGCCTTTCTGAATCTTTTTACAGAATTTAAGAATGGGGTTGGTTTTGATGTGGAATGCAGGACATACTATTAGTGAAGCTGTTGTGGTCCGGTACGAAGTGAACAGGGGAGTTAATGGAGACAATGCAAGCTAAATCTTCTTCTACAAGAGCAATACGCAATACTGATGTGAGGATTTTTTTAAATTAGTTTACATTAAATACATTATTTTTTATTTGTTCATGTCATAACCGTGGTGATTAGTTAGTTTGCTTAATTGGATTATGTTGCTTAGATTAGGCAAATATTGGCATTACTTGATATTAGCAAATAAGAAAACCATGACATAAAACTTGATTGTTTGGAAAAAGTTATTGTCAAATAAGTTCTACATGAACCATGACATTGACTTTTGAAATTAGCAATCTAAAATTCGGCATCTGAAAAGGCATCAGCATGTCCATCATTGTTCTTCTTTGTGCACGATGAAGATGAGTCATCGGATATTAAGATGACAGGGTCTGCTGGTTTGTTGGAATGGCAGTTAGTAACCCTATCGAACAAGCCAACGAATATGTCATATGTCTCAAGCAACGGTGCATCGTCCAATATTTTCTCACAGACATAATCAGATCCAATATCCGCAGCAAGCCTTTTGATTAGCTCAGCAACTTCATTCCTGATGGAACTAATCTTTTCCCTTGCTGTATTATACATCGCCTCTAAGCTTATAGGCGAAGCAGGCAGAGAGGTGTTCCTTTTGATCATCTTTTCTGGAGTCTTGTCCATGGCGGCGATTATTGTGAATACGGTGGATGGAAGATATGTGATATCGGTTGATGTATGTATATATAATGGCCAAGAGCTTCTCCGTGCATGGGGCGCTATGGGATAGGCTGTGATTATAGATGCCTCGTGTTTGTGTATTATTCTAATGAAGTATAAGTTGCAGTATAACTTTTCAATGTGCATACAGTTGCATTGAAATGAGCAAATAAGAGGATGATAACATAAGCATAAATGTGGGGTTGAGTCAAATGTTGTGAAGTTGTACATAATTGGGTGCCAATTCACCAACCGTGTGCTGCTTGTATATGGATTGATAAATGGCAATGATTTGATCATTGGGTTTTTATCTTTTTCGTTTTATCAAATAGAAAAATATGAATGGTCGGAAAGCTCATTTCATTTGATAAAAAACAATCAGATACGGTTTACGTTTGGGGAAAATTTGTTATGTAGCGAACAATATGATTTTAATTTGAAGTCTATGTAATACGTTAATAAATAAAATTAAAAGCACCTATGAAAATATCATAATACCATTGCATTTGGAATCATGCTTGAGTAAAAAAAAATTTAAAATGTGAATAAGTGCAAAACAGATACGAAATAGGATTGATTTTTACGGTTAACGAATCCGATGGACTTGGTTACGGTCTATAATTATTATATTTTTTTTGTTAATGGTTTTGGTTTAGATTTTTAAGTACCGATTAACTGTTCATATACGGTTTTTATGGTTAGACGGTTCATATATATTAAAATGTGTCAATTTCTCTAAAAATTTACATAAAATAATACTTTAAAATATATTTAAATAATAATTTTATTTTGATACCTTAATTTTTTTTCCTGTAAAAGTTATATAATAGTTAAAACATGAATTTATATTATGTCATTCTCTTAAATTTTATAGTAATATTTATATATTGTATCAAATTAACATTTATATATGTTGTATACTTATCATTTGATATAATTAAATAAATTTATGTTCATCCATAAATCATATTTAAACTCCTCATTTTGTAACTAATGTATTTACTTTTTAACTCATGCATTTACTTTATAATTCATGTGCTTATGTCTTCTTATGTAACCTAGATTCCGATCCCAATAAATGGAGGCTTCTTCCATGAAATACATATAAGAAATAGCTAATAAGAGAATACTTATTTTCTCTCCAATAATCTATAAACACATTATATTGTCTTTATTCTTACATTCTATTCTTATCATATAGTTTTCGTATTTTATAATTGTGTTCATATTTTACTTAATAGCATTTAATTACATTTATTATGATTTAGAGTTTATGTTATAATGTTTATTATTATCCAAAATTAGATTTGACCTATAATCAAACACAGTAATTTTCAATAAATATAAAATTTACTAATTATATAACATTAGATATTAATTTATAGCACATGTTGGCTAGTAATGTAATATACCTCATCGGTTGGAGAGGATAACGAAATAGTCCTTATAAGGCAATGGATACCTCTCCCTTACAGAATCATTTTAATACCGTGAGGGCCTCGGCCGAAAGCGAATAATATCTGTAAGCGACCATCTGGGGACGTTACAAGTAAATTATATTTTATTTTGTAATTGATTGTATTAAATGACTTTACACATTTGAAATCGAATTGAACTCTGTGTAATTCCTGATAAAGCCTGAAATGTCTTTATTTGTAAGGAGGAAAGCTAGCATTTGAGGGTGTCCGGTCGGATGGCTGGACTTGCAAGGAGTCCCTGGTCGGACCGGGCTTTAGCACTCAAAAGCTTAAGTTAGTAGCTTTTAGAGAAATAGTGCTTAGAGAGAGAGTCTCAAAAATTAAATACCTGGAGCCGTTATGTTTTTGGCTATTTATAAGAAATAAAGGAGGGGTACTAGAGTACCTCTGGGAGTGATAATCGGCATTTGGAGCACGTGATTGACGATGTGACAGGGAGTAGGTAGAACATATGGGCGTTAGCTTGTATCAGTGGACTAACACTGTAATGGCCTCAACACCGGGTCAGCCGTGAACAATACTTCCCGATGGTAAATAGTATTTTTCGAGCCCGAAAGGACACCCAAAAGTCAAAAATATTTTATTGTACCATCGAAAAGTATTGGTCATGGGGAGTCCAGGGTTAAAATTTAAATTGAAATTGAGGAAGTCCAACTGAGGAGGAAGAGGTGGAGGAGGCGCTACGGGTGGAGGCGTCGGCTGTGGTGGAACCTCCTGCTGCCCCATATTACTAGAGGCCTCACTCCTATTATCTCCAGGCTCGCGACTCGACTCTCCAGACATCTTTTAACTATAAAACAGAAGGGAGCAAGAATATATTAATTCCCAAAATAACTTCTCAAAATAGCAATTGGCATGTATATAACTTATTAAAATTAAACATTGCACCCACTCCTATCTTAGAACCGCCTAAACCAAGCTCTAATACCATAAAATATAACACCCATAAAATACTTAACACTGTTCCAATACTCCACAAGCCGAAAATTTTTTTTCCAACTTATCTTACTATCTTATTACATATAATTAGTTATCTTAATTACCAATCGACGATGACCTGTAACTGTCTAATTTACCATGCACTTAATGAATTTTTGGCAATATAACTTCTATAAATTCGACTAACCCCCTAAAAAACAGACAATATCCACAACCTCTACGAGGCATAATAATCACAAATAATAATTATCGTCATCAATCCATCTCATACACATCCAATATATATATATATATATATATATATCTATAATAACCCCTGTTTAACATTTACATATCCAACGGAAAAATTCATACACATATATACAGGCCAAAAGATTCACAATTCTAATACATCTAAAGAAATCCTTTAGAGAATATTCTTGCTCCCGCTCTTGAGTACCTGCGCACAGTCAAAACTATGCATTGAGCACTTAACATGCCCAGTGGTGAAGTATCTCATAGGGACCTATAAACCTAGGGCTCAACTTGCCCTTCTTGCCAAACCTCAGAACTTTCTTCCACGGAGATACTTTCAGAAAAACTTTTTCTCCGACCTGAAACTCAATATCCTTTCTCTTAAAATCTGCATAAGATTTCTGACGGTCCATTGCTTCCTTCAAGCGAATTTTGATAATTTGAACTTTCTATTCAATCTCAAGGACCAAATCTATACCCAATAGCTTTTTCTCATTTAGTTTTGTCCAGCATAACGGAGTTCTATATTTCCTACCGTATAATGCTTCAAAAGGCTCAATTTTTAAACTGGACTGGTAGCTGTTGTTATAAGAAAACTCAGCCAAAGGCAAATACTTTTTCCAATTGGTGCCAAAATCAAGAACACAGCATTGAAGCATATCCTCTAATATCAGAATCACCTGCTCTGTCTGACCATCAGTCTGAGGGTGAAAAGTGATGCTGAGGTGAAGTCTGGTACCCAGAGCATTAAATTGACGTACCTCCAGTTAAGGGGGAAGAGGTGGAGGAGGCACTGCAGGTGGAGGTATCGGCTGTTGTGGAACCTCCATCTGGCCCATATTACTATAGGCCTCACTCCTATTATCTCCAGGCTCGCAACTCAGCTCTGCAGACATCTTTTAACTATAAAACATAAGGGAGCAAGAATATAGTAATTCCTAAAACAACTTCTCAAATGTAAATTTTACTGTTCATAATTGATAGATCGCGTGCAGACCGATCGGGTAAGAGGTATTCGGGTGCTAGGGTCCTCATCTTGCATTTCCGATGGTGGGAGGATATGATTGGGGAAGACCGGATCGGGCTCTGTGGATATTGTACGCTTTGGGCTTGGACCCTCATGACTTTCTTTATGGGGTGCTGCCCCAAAACGCATTCACGGGAAGATGGTGTGCATGGCCTTATAAGTTTGTATCTAATTTACATTTATATTCTCATACATAATATGTCAATATAAATTTGTATCTAATTTACATCTCGCATATTACCAATAATTTTTGTAAATATAAACAGTGAATTAAAAACAATACATTAATGTAAATTTGATAATTGTATATCAACAATAGTTTTTTTACTTGTAAATTCATTATCGAATATAAAATTTCTCAACACCTAAAATTTTCAATATTTTATTATCCATTTTATCAAACATTGTTATACACTCGTGTTATACATTATAATCACGTTCATAAATTATATATTCATCAATTTATTTAATTTTATAACTTTGTAATATAATTTTCTTAAAATGATTTGATGATCTTCCAGATAATGCCCCATGCAAAATCCATTAGGCTCGTTCATGAACGTTGATGACTCGTGTTATGATCAACAAAAGCAGATAAGCTGTTTCATTATATTAAGAGTGGCATCACGTTTTTCGAAGTGAAAAGGCTACTTTCCCAGCCAAAAAGCTAGACTAAAAAGGATACAGGCTACTTTGAAAATCTCTCATTGTCTAAATAATTTCCACTTTCCCATCCCATCGACTATCTCGTTTATCAAATCCGGGAGTTTCGTTCGTACTAAATGCTTCCAGCTTCCATAGAAGGTGCTTGCAAACTTCATTCTCATCTTGCATTTGTTTATCAAAACAAATTGAGAGAAAATCTAACCATTCCAGCACATTTTAAAGTCTATATAACCGATGAAATTATGCAGTTCGGAGCCATGGTATGATAATATATGTTAAATTGTTTAACATTGCCATATATCCGATATTAAGATTATATTATGACTAATGTAAAAGTAAATCTTAAATTTGTTTTGGTTATATTTTTTTTCTATTTATTATATGTTTCAGCTACTACCCGAAGGAACTCTGAGTGAGTTTTATAGTCTCAGTACTATTATCGTCGAGCTAAGAAGCCTATCATGCGAATCATTCAACGTTAGGGTCCATTTCACAAATGGACGAGCTTTAATGTACGATGGCTTGGAACTATTCTTCAAAAGAAACAGAATAAAGTCAAATTATAAGTGTATTTTTTTCATCATGCCCCATTATGCTTCCATGTAATGGTTTTGGACATAGACGGAGTCAATATGGAGTATTCAGATAAATGTAGCGTTGGTATGAAATGGACAACGAAATTTTTACCAAGTTTCCATCCAGGCCTGGGTAAAGTGAATTATTTAATTTTTTTTCCTTTATTTAAGTTTCGTTGCCGCAATTTATGCTTTTGAACTAATATATATATATATATATATATGGGGTTTCAATGGCTCATTACAAGAACAAACAAAATTTTAGTTATTAAAATACTATATATATATATATATATATATATATATATATATATATATATATAGTATTTTAATAACTAAAATTTTTTTTGTTCTTGTAATGAGCCATTGAAACCCCATTTCTTACAGATATTGCATTGCCATGGTCGTTCTCTATTATCTGTAGAAAAAAGCCTGGTACTATCATGTGGTAAAGGAAGCTGTGTTATTACAATTTATTTTCATGAATGTACATGAACTTGTATCTTATACAGTAACGTTGGCTATGGTCAGACTGTTCCACCCCGTGAAGCTGCCAAATATCTGGGTATATATTGCCTCGAAGTAAAACTATGCAAGATATATCATAAGACATGTACAGTTTCTCCCCATTCGTTCTTCGTGTCTTATCGATGCAAGTCAATAATGCTAAAGAATGGGCAAAAGATATCCTTTCGAACAAGCTTCGAGGGTGGATGGGTACAGCCTTGATAGAAGAGACTTTTGTTCTTTTATTCAGTCCCCCGAAGATAAGAAGACATTCATTATGAGGGTTTTCAGAAACGGTATCGAAATATGATTTAATTTTATGTTCTTTTCGTAATGCACAATGCATGACGTATGAACAATGTTTGTGTCATTTTTTTATGGTTTATATATTGATAGGTGTCTGTCTTTTATGTGTCGAGTAATAAATTCTAATTGAACTTTTAAAAATTACTCTCATTTGGTAACTGACCTAATTTGTTTTCAACGTTATTTACTGATTCTTGCACGTAAAAAAATTGCAAACTTGATATGTTACGGTATATGAAAATCATATTTACTTTCTAGCTTTATAAACTTCGTTGTGTTTGCAATATATCTCAAATGTGAATATACCTAATATGTCAGTTGACATAACGAATTAAACGATATAAGCTTGAAAATTACACTCTTTTTGGTATGTCAACATTGGCATCACTTTATCTGATATTAGAAAAAAAACATCATTGTATTGTACATGAAGGTAACTGGAAACGCTGATTATACATATTTAATAAGCGGCATGATTATAGTGTGAAAAGTAAGGATTCTTGTATGTAAACAAAATTCAAATTGATATGTTACGGTTTACGAAAATCATATTTAATCTCTAACGTTATAAACTTCGCTCTGTGAATCTCAAATATAGCTTTACCTAATATTTCATTTGACATAATGAATTAAAAGAAATTATCTTGAAATATAAACTCTTTTCTGTGTGTGAACATTGGCATCACTTTATCTTATAATTTAAAAAAAATGCATCGTTGTATATGAAGGTAATTGGAAACCCGATTAAATATTTTTAATAAGCGGAATGATTATAGTATCGGCAGTAACCCTTAAGAAGATAGTCTTCATGTAGCAATTGTATAAGAATTGACTAAAAAATGAGGTACTGTATTCGGATGGTGCATAAGTTAAATTACATTATACAGAGATACATGATTCCATATGATAGAAATCTGTATTATTAATTATGAAATTTTTTTTATAATTAAGTATAAGAAAATGAACTTTAATTCATTGCATACAATAACCTTTTCAATGAGTCTTTAATAAGTCAAAAGGTGAATACCCTTTAATATCGAAGCTGAATAAGTGAATACGTTATAGTCAGTTTGGAGATACATAATCCATTTGTTTTTCCAACATGGTTCTTGCATCTGATGTCCTGTATGAAAAAAGGCAAACTAGTATTTTCAATTAAATGCAATTACTATTGATTAATTTCATTTGGCCACGCGAGGGTTTTAAATCATCCTCAAGGTTACGCTTTCCCCTCGTGTCAAATTGTATCCAAGGGGTTCAGTGTTGTCCGATTTACATTCAATGTATTCGGTTACTCAGGAATAGAAAAATATATCCGTCTTGTTAAAATTTTTTCAATGCTTGATAAATTACAAACGGAATACAATGTAATAAAATTAAATCACTTCCTGTAATATATTGTTAGGCCGTATACAATGTAGCCTACATTGCATTAATGTGGAAGGGATACGACTTGTGATAAACTGTACTGGAATTTTGCCTAGGTTAATATGTCAATTATGATGGACTACACCATAAATGTATGCGTTTAAAAATTAATACCCTGGCTTACGAATAATAGAAATATTTTGATAACATCGACTCAGTTTCTTCAATCAAGAAAAATAAATTAATTTACATTATAGATAGATCCATATGATCGAAATCTGGATAAAAATATGCAATTTTTTTATCCATTGATGTATACAAAAATTAAATTTAATTCCTTGCATTCTATCAACTGCATCTGGAGTATTTAATTACCCAGAAGTGAATACCCTTTAATATCCTAGTTGAAAAAGTGAATACGTTAAAGTCAGTTTGTGGATAAAAATTGGATTCGATTTCCTAACAATCCTAACGGGACGGTTGCGTCTGATTTCTGCTTTGAAAAAAGTCAGCAGAGTCTTTTCAAATAAATACACTTACTGTTGATTTAATTTTTTTGGGCCACGTGAGGGTTTTAAATCATCCCAAAGATCATTCATTCCCCTTTTTTATGTGAGCGAACCCAAAATATACACTTTTGTCTGATTACATCCAATGTATTCGGTTATGCACAAATAGGAAAAATATTTCCGTTTATGTCAAAAATTTTCAAAAAAAATAATTTGCATCCAACCTAAATACAATGTATTAAATTTTAATTACTTGGTTTATTATGTTTTTGTGGACTAAATACAATGTTATATTAAATTGTATATGAGAAAGGGATTTGGTATTTTTAAGTGCTTATACGACGATTGCGTAAGATAGCTTAATGAAGTAAATGATTTTAGTTTCCATATCTGGTTGCACTGTCACTCTCGGCGAACAAAGCAACTGCCCAAGGATATATGATAAAAATTTTTCCCCCAAAATAAACATCACC
Source organism: Excoecaria agallocha (assembly GCA_037975025.1). Lineage (NCBI taxonomy): Eukaryota > Viridiplantae > Streptophyta > Magnoliopsida > Malpighiales > Euphorbiaceae > Excoecaria > Excoecaria agallocha. The sequence continues at coordinate 7,893,910 of CM075820.1, forward strand.
ATCCTTATTAATGCTTCTGTACGTTTCTTCACACCCTAATGCTCTATACTGTCAGGGTCATTTGTGAGCTATCATGAGGTGTGTTAGGGTTAGCACTAACACTGTAACAACTCCCAAAAAAGGTAACCCCATTATATGTGGAACCTGTAATAGATGTAATTTTTAACTTGTTCATTTACTTTCATTCTTTTTGCCAGGCATTTTCCATTTTCTTCTCGCAATCCAGTCCAATGGTTAATCCATTCCGCATTATTGTGACGTGGATTGAGCTTCACTTTAGAGGGTTTGTAAGTCTGTTATACTACGATTCTCTACATTGATTGTTGTTGTTATTAAAGCATACACACCTGTTATGGTCTATGATTTTTTATAAATGATTTCATTTCTTTATTGAGATGTTTTTTATTCGCTTGAAATAAGATGATGCTTAACACAATATTAAATGTATCTATTTTTTATGTAGTTTATACCGCAAGAATTCATCCCGGACCAAGAGAAAGTATTAAGTGCTGAATGCTGGATCATGATGCCAAACAATCAGATTTGGCCAATGACACTTGAACAAGGATACGATTATGATATATTAAACGACAATAAATCCAACTTCATTTACACTAATAACCTAAAAGAGAATGATCTTATTTTGTTCACATATATAGGAAACCTTTTATTTGACGTGATTATCGTCAATGCCGAGGGTTATGAGGTTCATTATGGGTATAAAGGTGAAGAGAAATACTTGGCTGACTTCGGAATTGGGACTTCAAATCCCACCGGGTATTAGAAGTTTAGCGTTGAGTGCATCAACTTGGATTGAAATTTGAGATTGGTAAGTGTCTCTCCTTTCAGTATTTAGATATGCTTTTATCCACGTTAAAGTTTTTCGACATATCCATGCAGCCTCTTCCCGATTATTTGGCTGGTGAACGCATTGGTATAAAAGCGTGCAAAGTTAAATTACGAAAGTTGAGATTGCTCGGCAACAACAGTTGGAGGGAAAAAATTCAACTTGTTGGTTATTTTTACAAGAGTTATCCCAGACAGAATTCAAAGAAAAGATTTTATGCGCAGGCAGGATTCCGAGCTGGATGGATCAACATAACAAAGGATCACAAAATGGTTCCAGGGGATGTAATAACCTTAATCCAGTCAGCTTTCGATCCCTTTTTTTATTTTTATATTACTAGAGATGGGATGATCATGCTCTAATAATTATAATTAACATGTTATTTTTTGTGTGTATCGTTATTCGGTAACTAATAATTATATCAAATTTAAGCCAAATCAATTTGTTTTAAGAAAAATTTTTTTATTAATTTTTTTGTTTAATATAAATATTATCAACAAATTGGTTGCAATTGTTTGTCATGTTTGCCATTGGGCAAACATGATAACGTATTACTTTGTATACACTAAATTAATAACTGATTATGATGAATTGACGATGAAAACACATTTATATGTAAACACGTTTATCTCCCTAATGGGATATCTTTCGTCATTCTATTCAACTAAAGGGACATAATAATACAATATATTCACATTGAAGGTAACCACATTATATTAATTTTTTCCCAAACATATTAATGAAAAGAGTTTGCAAAATTTAAATAAAAAAATAAAGATAATGCAAAATATAATATTTGACCAAAACTGATACAGTTATGTGTTATTTGGCAGACTTAATATAGAATATTCATTATGCCCAAAGAAATTTAACACAAGATGTTCTTCGATAGATGCATGACAAGAGGATTACAGATCAGAATAGGGTTGGGGAGGTGGGCGATACGAAAACCACCGCATAATCTTCCTCGTCATGAAATAATATGAACTCCATCGTGTTAAAAAGACGCACTGCCAATGCATTTGTAAGCTCGATAAAGCCGACATCGAATTACCCTCCCATAACTTCATCGTCCGAAGTCAGCAATGGTGTATACTCCACATGCCAGTACCAACTTCTCACCCTGCACCACATCTGCGCAACCTTTTTCCTATTGCCTAAGTGTTTTGCAAAATGTGTTGGGATAAACTGCGTTTAAATTATAGTCTTTAAATGGTTGATGATAAATATTTATATGCACTCAATATAAAGCAGAAGCAAAAAATACAATAAATATTTTACTTTTAACCCTAAAAAAATTTAACATTTTGGATAGCAAGTCATTATCAGATATTAGCAGACTAAAAGTTTCTATGTTGTCTCCCAAAGAAGAACTTCTCAGCCATGCCTTATTGTCCCGAAATATTGCATCGTGTGGTGCCCTACCATACTCGATTTGATTGGCGGACTCATAAAACAATCGCATATTAAAACTGATTGGAGTGAATCTGTACATCATAACCCTTATAGGGTAACCGACGGAGTAATGGTTTTGTATACGCTCAATACCTTCAGAAAGATAGTGTAGACCCTCTGCTTCATTATAAAATGTCTTGATTCTGAATAAATGGAAGGGCTTCTCACCAACTCAAACAGTAATACATGCATTCAATTGAAGCCTCAATTCCAAAATCAATCCTTTCAGCAGTCTCTGCATATAATGGATCATCAGATTATAATTGAAAAAAATATATAATACGCTAAAAGGAAGAGTTCGGTATATCGCAATGAGGAAAATATTTTGGTGAGCAGACTTAAACACCATGGCAATGTTCAATGCAATGCTTAAGGGAATTACCCAGTGGTCGGCCTGATGCTGTATTGTTACAATGAATGTGTCTCTAAACCTCTTCCTGTAGCTTGTAATTTCTGCCATGCCCGGTAATATGTTGTGTTGTTTGTTCATTACAGTTGATGGTGGTGTGTGAACGGTGTATTGTGAACTTGTCAACTTATAGGGAAGAAAAACCACGCAAACCTCTCCACCATAAATATTATCTTAATGATTCCTAGCGGTTTTTTGGTGATAGTTGGCATTGTTTTATTTTTTATTTTTAAATTGTTGGGTGCTTTGAATTGCTTCTATGACTCTTCGTATTCAAAATTATTATCTTTTTTCGTATCAGTCAATTAGAGTTGTAGGCTTTTTGCACACGTGTAATTTTTTGAAAGTTAGTACTGTATATACTGACTCTGTCATTTTTAAATTTATTTAATTACGAAAAAGCCCTATTTTTTTAGCTATCGTGGCAAGCGCTCGGACATACAGACCCCAGTACTAACCGTCATAATCTATGCTCCTCCCTTACTAACCCTGTGAAAATTTTCTATCCCTCTCTCGATCCATCTCTAGAGTTAAAAATTGTCTTCATTAAACATCTCACATTCTATACCCATTCTATACCGTGTTCATATCTATATTTTATCGTGGATTTCGACAGTCTCAAATGATTTGTTTCAAATGCGGTTTCACTGTACCTGCTGGCTGTGTGCGATGTTTGGGTTTTTATTTGTAACTAGGATCTTAAGTTGAATTAACGGTAAGTTGCAAACACTATGTCAGATTTTTCACTATTTCAGTTAAAAATATTTTTTTTCACTTAAATAATATTATGTGTGCATGCGTGTTTGTTTGTGTGTGTGTTTGGTTGTTTTTATTTTTACTTGTAATTATTATTAATAATTTTATATAAATTTTAAAATTTTTAATTTTGTTTATATTTTTAGGGGTATAATTTTTTCCATGAGTGAAGTGTATACATTATATTAGCTGACTTTTTTTTTCATGCGTTAAGTGTATACATTAACCTAATGTGTCGTTAATCTCTGATCTAATTTGAAATTTTGTGTTGACAGACATCAAGTACTTTTATCCACAAATTTGAAATAAATGGAGGTAAGATTTTAATTGGCAAATTATATGTTACTTGTTTGACTCCGTTATTGCTCCCCTAATGCATCGTTCTTTTATAAAAAATATTTTGAATTTATAGTAATATTTTGAGATTTATTCCTTTCCATTGTATTATTAGTTTGATGGTATGTATTCCCCTGAGAACGATCACGTGGATAGCAAAGTTATGTTTTCTATGGAATTTGAAGCAATTGAACTGATTAAGAAGAAGTTGAGTAAGAACCAACTTACGATGTCAGGAAAATAATGTTTTGGATACTTTTTGGACATGCCAAAGGCTGTATGTCAAGGGAAACTCATTCATTCCCTATTACTTAAGGAAATTCGTCAATTACATTGGCATGAATTAAGGGTCAATATGAATGGCGTAGTGTTAAAGTTTGGATTTAAAGAATTTTCAATTGTCACTAGTCTGAAGTGCAAAGGGAACTTCGACGAACATAATTTAAGAAAAGATGGTTCTGAGTTTATTGATAAATATTTTCGGGGACAGAAGAAGATAACATCTGAATTAATAAGGAAGAAGTTTTTATGTGGCAAATGGAAATCTAGTTCAGATGGGGTCAAATTGGCCATCCTCTATTTTGTGACCAGCTTCCTTCTTCCGGGCGTACAAACCAGGATGGTTAAGAAGGAGCTTATAGCTATTGTTGACAGTGAACTATACAATGAATATCCCTGGGGGCGGGATGTGTTCAGAATGACAGTCCAAAGCCTCAAGGAAAGTCTGCATAATCGTCAACCAAAGTCCTACAGGTTAAGAGGATGTCCATTGGCATTTCAAGTATGGTTTTACGAATGTTGATCTGCAGTTGATCCGAGGTTTGCTCTGCATTGCTGAGAAAAGTATCCCAGAATATTAAGATGGAACTTTCATCATCAGATGCATTTTTTGACTTTCCAACAATATTTTTTCAATGAACAGGTAATGACCTTTGACTTGTTATTTATCTCCTATTTTTTATGATTGAATTAAGTGGTTTAAAATGTTTTTTGCATTAATGTGCATACCATCTTATGTTTACCTCGGATAATTTTATCACATTGTATCTGATTGCGGCCACTAAAAATACATTGTCGTAAATTCAATTCAACATATCGATCAAGATTTATTAAAATATATGAATGTATTTTGTATTACACTTTAAATTTAATGGAATGTATGAATTCATTGGATACTTTGTTTTTATTAAATCACTTTTGTTTGTTATTTTATTTCGGATGGTTCAAGTTTGTAAGTATTTGTTTTAATATATGTGTGTTTATAAATTTTAGTTCAATGTTTTGTTGTAGTTGAAGTTGCATAATATTTGGCCTACTGAGGAGGAGAGGGAACTATATAGTGTCGACCTGTCTATTTTGAATATTGTTTGGAGAGGGGTATATATCGAGGATACCCAAACTCCCCCCACACATCGAGACCCAAGTCCTCAACCGTTTACTGAATTTAAGGATGGGGGACAAAATTCAGCAAAAAAAATAAAAGACACAGACATGATGGAAGAGATCTGATATTTATATGCAAGGAAGTTGGAATTCATGAAGGAGATCACAATGATTAAAAAAGGGTTTGAATCTTTAAAAGATGATTTATCCAACAAAATGTGTGAATTTGAGACTTTCAAAGCTGATGTGAACAAAAAGTTGTGTTCACTTTCTCAAGTTGGTGCATCAGCTAATACAAATGTTGGCGCAAACGATCCGGCTGTCACAACTCAGGTAACTATTATACTTGAGATGGAAAATATCGACAAGTATAGTTTGTTGAACTAATTATTGAGATGTCAGCAGGCATCTGGTCCTACTTCCAAAGCCATATCAATGGCTCATCCATTTGACGTCCCTATTGAAGATGAACTTGATATTGTAAATCTAACTGAATTCAATGCGTGGGTTGACGGAGGCAGTAAATATTCACGAAAAACTAGGTAAAATGATATACACTTTTGATTGGGATTTCGCATCTTCAGTTTCTTTATGGTCGTTCATTTGTAATATGTTTATATATATATATATATATATATATATATATATATATAGGAGAGGGAAAAAAAGGGTTCATGATGATGAACACGAACCTTTGGACGAACCCTTTGATTTTTGCGTGTTAAAAGTTACAAAGAAGATATGGTGGCACACGTTGGTGCATCCTGGAGAGCAGATCACAAGTTTGGTGAGTTTACTAGACCATTACAAGTCAATTAAGCAATGAATTTAATTCCTTTATTATGTGTGTACGATGTAACATAAAAATTGTTTACACTAGATCCAATTAAACCTTGTCTATATAACTTGTATTCACATATTCATTTCAGCATATGGATGTGATCTTCTATTATCTGAGGAAGAAGGGAAGGCTCGATAGGAGAATAAACAGTTCTTTCACGATAACTGACAACCTTTTTGATCAAGTAATACAATATGCTTATAACAATCCAGGAGGAGACCCTAACAACCCTCCATTTGTAAATGAAGGGCATAGGGTGACCAAGTACATTTTCAGCCAAATGATATTGTACAGTAAGCCATGGATGGAAGTTAACTACATCTATTTTCCCATTAATGTGTCGAATTTCCACTGGATATTGGCCAGGCTATCTATAAGGGATAGACAAATTGTTGTCTATGACTCTATGCGTAGCTGAATATTGAAATCGGCCGTTAAACGTGCGGTATCTGCATACAGTCAAATTATACCTTTCTTTTTCCATCTTGTTGACTTTTGGAAGGGCCGATCCAATGTCGACGATGTTCACGGCAAAGAAGGTACACATCCGATTGGCGTTGTGTACAATGCGGACCTACCCTTTCAACAAAACAGGTATCTGTTTTAATTATATAGGACATTGGATTGTTCATGATTGGTATTACCATTTATATGGAATTTAAATTCCTTTCGACATCTTTATTTTTCAGTGACTGCGGGGTATATGTAGTCGCTTTTGCAGAATATTTAATACAAAGGAAGACAATTCCCATGAATTTCGATTCAAACAATTATAGGAGGAGATTAGGCCTTTTGTTATATCAATACGGAAAGGATAAGCAATGAGGAGTAATTAAAAGCGATCATGAAGATGGGTAGACTCATTGCCAATAGGATTGCATACATACATGTTGTTAGTGTAAGCCCTAGCCCCAATGCATTGTAATAAAGCACTTTGAATTAATAAAATGAGGCATTTGTTTTATCCTTTGTATTCCTATGCATCTCAATTGATAAAACTATCCAAGAGTGTTGTTTCGGTTTAATTTATCATGTGTGAGGCACATGGTTGTAAGACCTTGAAACAAATGAGACATCATTCTAAATATCCCTAGTCAGTCATTGTTATGGGAATAACAATGAATTAAGACTAGTATGCTCTCTTTCTGTCTTACGGATCATTAGGACAAGGGTGTCAATCAGAGATCATAGATACATGTTAAAGAACATGGTATCTGGATACGATCCGCTCATGAGAACACTACATGGTACAAGTCATAAGTGTTTCTCATATGCAAGTTTTGTATCGGAGTTCTTAGACCTGAAATCTCTATGAAACTCTTTATGAATTACTGTGTACTTTGACATACACCTAACGTGCTCGTAACAGAGTGACAAGTACGGGTATGATTGGGTATGCATTGATTCATGTTAGAGAGCATGAGAGAAGTGAAGGGATTACCCCTCTCAATAAGAGAGAAAATATCATCGGCCACTTGATCAGTGAACTGAGAAGTGTATGGCCATACCGAGATGAAATAATGAGTAATCATTATTTATCTGAGAATTCGGTGTCACTGGAATATCAAGAAATGAATTAATATATATAAGGATGACTAGTTCCATGCCTTATATTAATTCTGATATTTATGGGTAAGGGACTATGCAAAATTGCATTAGGTCACTAAATGCCATATGCAGTTTCATTTAATTTGGATTGCTATAATGTCTTGCTAGAGAATATATATAGCCTTTGAATTAATTTATTAATTCATTGCCAACATTAAATGGACCTATAGGATCGCACACAAAGCATTGGACTTAAAATATTTAATTAAAGTATTGAGCATTAATTTGGACTTTTAATTAAAGTCAAATTAATGTGTGTAATGGGTTATAAAATTGCTATTGGGCTTTGGTCCATGAGAGAGAGAAATTCAGCCCACAAGGTTTAATTTCAATTAATTAATTATCTTGTGTCAATTTAATTAATTGAGTATTAAAGCCTAAAGGATTTTAATTAAATTAATTCACTTGATAATTGGATGGTGTGGCTGAAATTCCAAGATAATATCAATGGAATTTTGGCACATGATTAATTCTTTTATTAAGTGATTTATTTGATTAATATGTCTTACATTTATCTTAGATTAAATCAAAAAAGGATTATCTTGGATTAAATGTATTATCTTAAGGTGTTTTAATCAATATATATTTCTTATTTTAAATAAGTGATAAAGGCTAAAATTAATTATCTTAAGGTGGTATATTTTAGCTTGATCACTTAAGAAAATAAAGGGATATATATTAAAGGAAATAAAACCCTAAAGATAAGATATTCTTTTTTTTTTTGACGTAAATCAAAAAGTATTGGCGTGAAAACAAAAGGAATTGGCGTGAAATCAAAAACAATTGGCGTGAAAACAAAACAAAGCCTACAATTTGTTTTTGGCGTGAATTACATCCATCTCTCTTTCTTAATTTTTGGTCCAATTTTCACAAGGAGAAAGGATTGTTCCTCATTCTCTTATGTTCTTGGGTAGTAAAAGCAACCTAAGAGAAGTATAAAATCAAATTTTGTAGCTTCAAACTATAGCCATTACACAATACCTTAAAAGAGAGCTAGCAATCTCAATTTTAAGCCGTCGGTGCAAGTGTGTGTGTGAGAATAGAGGGAGTGGCGTAAAAGGCTGTTCCTTGGCATTGGTGATCGAGACCTAAGGCGGATAAATTCACCTTAGCTGCTAGGCATCATAAGTTGTAAGTTCTACAACCCTAAAATTGCATGTTTCGTTTCTTGCTTCGGAATTGCATGGTATGTATGATAAAAAATTTTATTTTTCCGCTGTGCTATCATCACATTCATACCATGTCATATTCCATTAGTGGTATCAGAGCCTAAACATGCTTATTTTAGTGCTTTAGATGCATGAAAAAATTAATTAAAAATCGTCATTATAAAAACATGGAAATCTGAAATTTTCTGTTTTGAGTTTTTTGCATTGTTTTGATGTAAAAACGATTTTAATTGATTAGATAGGTATTATAATTAATATGACATGTTAATATACTGTCCTAAGATGTTATTAGGGCTGGTAATAGTCGGATTTAATTATTTATACCTGATGGTACATGTTAATTATGGAACTAGGTGCTAGTTGGCATGTAAATTGCTATTTTAACAACTAGTTTTCAAAATTAAATGTAAAACGTTTTTGGCATGTTTGTAAGTGATGTTTAAAGATTAAATATCAGGTCTGGACATATTTTAAATTTGGTTTTAATTCTGGTCCATGACAATTTAATTGATTAATTTTAAAATCACTTAAAACTATGTCTAGTTTGTGTTTGTTACATGTTTAATCAACATTGTTTGTTTTGTTTTGATTAAAATGGTAAAAACACATTTAGATTAAAATGGTACAGAATATTAAATCAATGTTTATGGACTTATTTAGATTATTAAATGACTCATACTATTGATTTAAATGTTTGTGCATTTTATGGCATTACATAAGCATTAAACAACTAGTTTTTGTTGTTTGTTTGTTTTTGCATGAATGTCGTGTACCATATATGTGTTCTTCATGATTTTATATTTTAATTCATGTTAGCACATATTATATGCATTTTTAATGTTTATGGGCTGTATGACATAAAATTAAAAATGGCAAAATTGGAAATTATACTAGAGTTGATTTATAGCACAAATCTAACTAGTTTGTGTTTTGGGCTTTTAAGAGAACTTATTCAATAAGAAGATTTAGTCCATTGGGCTTTGGCCCAGGCCCATCACGGGGTCTTCTCTTAAAGGTTCAAGTACACAATTTCCATTAATGGGCTTGGCTAAATTAATTAAAATTGGACTTTGTTTTATCCATGAATGCTATGTATATTTATTTACTAATTTGGTGTGATGAATGGATATGCATGGTGCATTCATGGGCCCTGGGTTTTGTAATTAAATATGGCCTGCGAGCCATTATATTTTGTTGTAAAAGTTTTCCATTTATTTCTTAGAATAGAATATACTTGAAGACTTTGTAAATCAAGACGAAGCCCACCGGAGTGGAGAAGCCCAACTCGAAGATTCTTATGTAATAGTATAGAATCTTAGTTGTAGGTTTTTGGGCCCATGTTTGTCATGCTTTACTTTATGCAATTATATATATATATGCATGCTATGTATGGATGACAAAGCTTATGCCATGTACGCCGTAATAAAATGAATCCCTAAAATAATAAGTCACAAAGTTGCCTTCCTAATTCGAAACATGTCAAGGCATCGATCATCGGTCACGAAGACTAGGAGTCCTAGATGCGCCCGATTATCTTTGTGAGGCATGGGTTGTGAATGTAGGTTGGACTTATCATGGAAAGGGATGCCCGGACCAAGACAACTAATAAATGGGTTGTGCTATAACATCTTAAGATGTTAGCCCATTTGATCCAAGAGTCATGCACGAGACATGATTGGAGTTTTCCTACCTAAGTAACTTAACTTGTTAGGTGTACAAGCTCAGCTTGACTAATAAGTTGTTGTGAAAAGTGGATCTTGGCCCACATTAAATCACTAACGCGAATTATTTAAAGGGATATTAATTCGGTTTGTGGGATCATAAATAAGACCTCATTTAATCTTGCTAAATTTTATTGTAGATTGAAAATGGCATCTTCAAACAACAATTTCTCATTGCGATCGGTCCTTGAAAAGGACAAATTGAATGGCACCAATTTCATAGACTGGTCTCGAAACTTAAGAATAGTTCTTAAGCAAGAAAAAAAGTCGTATGTTTTGGATGCACCCTTGCCTGAAGAACCAAGAAGGAATGCCTCTGCGGTTCAAAAGGAAACTTTTGAGACCAAGAAGAGCGACTCCAACGATGTGACCTGTCTGATGCTGGCCACTATGGTCCCTGACTTGCAAAAGCAATTTATGGACCAAGAGGCTTATGCGATCATGGTGTACCTCAAGGAGATGTTCCAAGAGCAAGCTTGTCACGAGAGGTTCGTGACAACAAAGGCCTTAATTTCTTGCAAGATGGCTGAGGGTACTCCTGTTAGTACCCATATACTCAAGATGAAAGGGTATCTTGATACTCTTGAGAAGCTTGAGGTACTAGTGCCAAAGGAATTGGCCACTGACTTGATCTTAAGATCATTGCCTGCTGCTTATGATCCATTTGTGATGAATTATAACATGCATGCAATGAACAAGTCAGTCACTGAGCTTCATGGGATGCTTAAGAATGCTGAAGAGAACGTTCGAAAGACCAATCCCATACTAATGGTTCAAAAGGGAATTAAGAAGGGACCCGCTAAGGGAAAGGGAAAGGGAAAGGGAAAACCCAAGTCATTTGGGAGTGCACCTCAGGCCCAATCCAAGCCCAAGGCGCCAAAACTCAAAGACAGTGAGAGCACTTGCTTCCATTGCAACAAGATAGGGCATTGGAGGAAGAATTGCGCTCTCTTCAAGGAAGAACAAAAGAAGAATGGAGCCAAGACGTCCAGTTCTGGTATTTTTGTTGTTGAAATTAACCTTTCTATTTCTACCACTTGGGTATTGGATACCGGTTGTGGTTCTCACATTTGTTCAAATGTGCAGGGGCTAAGAAATAGGTGGTTACTTGGGAAGAATGAAGTGGACCTCCATGTGGGGAATGGAGCACGAGTTGCTGCCATAGAGATAGGCGACTATCACCTCAATTTACCTTCCGGACTTTGTATTGTTTTGAATAATTGTTATTATGTGCCTGCTATGAGCAGAAACATTATTTCAGTTTCATGTTTGGATAATGATGAATTTGATTTTGTTATTAAAAATGGCAATGCTCATATTCGTCGTCAAGGCATTTCTTATGGCAATGTCATGTTGCAAAATGGCCTTTATATCCTTGATTTACAAAACAAAGAGTCCATATACAATATTAATACAAAGAGGGTTAAATCAAACGAATTGAACCCTACTTACTTCTGGCATTGTCGTTTAGGACATGCAAACGAAAAACGCATTTCAAGACTCCACAAAACTGGAGTGCTTGGGTCATTCGACTTAGAGTCTTATGACACATGCGAGCCATGTTTGCATGGAAAAATGACAAAGAGTCCTTTTAATAAAAAAGGTGAGAGGACTAATGGCTTATTGGAACTAATACATACAGATGTATGTGGACCTTTAAGTACACATGCCAGAGGTGGTTTTAGCTACTTCGTGACATTCATAGATGACTTCAGTAGATATGGCTATGTCTATCTAATGAAGTACAAGTCTAAAACTTTTGAGAAATTCAAAGAGTTTAAGAACGAAGTAGAAAACCAACTTGGCAAAAGTATAAAAGCCATTCGATCAGATTGAGGTGGCGAATACTTAAGCCAAGAGTTTGACAGTCATCTAAAGGAGTGTGGTATTATTTCACAGCTCACTCCTCCTGGAACACCTCAATGGAATGGTGTGTCCGAAAGGAGAAATCGAACTCTGTTGGACATGGTTCGATCTATGATGAGTCAAGCTAATCTTCCTATCTCTTTTTGGGGTTATGCATTAGAAACTGCTGCGTTTCTATTGAACCGTACTCCAACTAAAGCAGTTGAGAAGACATCATACGAGGTATGGACTGGGAAAGAACCCAATATGTCTTTTCTCAGGATTTGGGGCTGTGAAGCACATGTTAAGAAATTAACATCTGACAAACTAGAGTCTAAATCCAGTGTCTGCTTGTTTGTGGGGTATCCTAAAGAAACAAAGGGATACTACTTTTACTCACAAGCCAAGAACAAAGTATTTGTTGCTCGCAAGGCTGTTTTCTTGGAAAAGGAGTTCCTTCTCAAGAAAGACAGTGGGAGTAAAGTAGAACTTGGAGAAATTCAAGCACCACAAACTCCTATAGAGGATGGTTTGGAAATGGGATCAAGTTCACAACCAGTTGTGGAACAAGAACCCATTACACAAGAACCTAGAAGGTTCGGTAGGGTACATCAGGAGATTGAGAGATATGGATATCTAATCACTGACAGTGACACTATTGAGTTAGTAGATCGTGAGGATCCTACTACCTACCGAGAAGCTATTGAAAGCCCAAACTCGGAAAATTGGCTTGAAGCCATGAAATTCGAGATGCAATCAATGTACGATAACCAGGTTTGGACCTTGGTTGATCGACCGGAAGGTGCTAAGATAATTGAATGCAAGTGGCTATTCAAACTCAAAGCTGATAAGACCTACAAAGGTAGACTAGTAGCAAAAGGTTTTCGACAAACTCATGGTGTAGACTATGACGAGACCTTTTCGCCTGTAGTCATGCTCAAATCCATTAAGATCTTGCTTGCCATAGCTGCATATCATGATTATGAGATATGGCAAATGGATGTCAAAACTGCTTTCCTCAACGGAAATTTACTTGAGGATGTGTATATGACACAGCCTGAAGGTTTTATCAATCCCAAGCATCCTAAGAAGGTTTGCAAGCTTCAAAAATCCATTTATGGATTAAAGCAAGCATCCCGAAGTTGGAATCTTCGTTTTGATGAGGCAGTCAAAGAATTTGACTTCATCAAGAACGAAGATGAGCCTTGTGTGTACAAGAAGGTTAGTGGGAGCATAGTAGTATTTCTGGTCCTATATGTGGACGACATCCTTCTCATTGGGAATGACATTCCAACATTGCAAAAGGTTAAGCAATGGTTGGGAAAATGTTTCTCAATGAAAGACTTAGGTGAAGCTGAGACAATACTTGGTATTCGAATCTATAGAGATAGATCGAATCAGCTCTTGGGACTAAGTCAAGAAAAGTACATAGATAAAGTACTAAAGCATTTTAGTATGGGAGACTCAAAGAAAGGGTACATACCTTTGGCTTTGGGAGTTCCTTTGACTAAAGAATAGTGCCCTAAAACCAAAGAGGAAAGGGACAACATGAGTAGAATCCCATATGCATCTGCTATTGGATCTATCATGTACGCTATGTTATGTACTAGATTGGATGTTGCTCATGCACTGAGTATAACCAGTAGGTTTCAGCAAGACCCTGGTGAGAAGCACTGGTCTGCTGTAAAAGGGATTCTGAAGTACCTGCGAAGGAATAAGGATCACTTCTTGGTGTATGGTGGTCAAGAAGAGCTTGTCATACAAGGTTATGCCAATGCTGCTTTTTAGACCAGCACTCAGGATTCTAGATTGCAATCTGGGTTTGTTTTTGTTTTGAACGGTGGTGCTGTCAGCTGGAGAAGCTCAAAGCAAGAAACCGTTGCCGACTCAACTACAGAATCTGAGTATATTGCAGCAAGTGAGGCTACAAAAGAGGTTGTTTGGATTAAAAATTTCATTTCTGGGTTAGGAGTGGTCCCAAGCATCCTAGATCTATTAGAAATTTTTTGTGACAACAACGGGGCTATAGCACAGGCCAAGGAGCCCCGGTCACACCAGAAATCCAAACACATACTCAGGAGGTACCACCTGATCAGAGAAATCATTGATCGTGGGGACGTCAAGGTTAGCAAGATAGCAAGTGAAGACAATGTAGCAGATCCTTTGACGAAACAATTGCGTCCAAATCTGCACGAAGCTCATTTGAGAGCGTTCGGTCTTAGGGCTATGCCCAATTGGGACTAGTGCTAGTGGGAGATTGTTAGTGTAAGCCCTAGCCCCAATGCATTGTAATAAAGCACTTTGAATTAATAAAATGAGGCATTTATTTTATCCTTTGTATTCCTATGCATCTCAATTGATAAAACTATCCAAGAGTATTGTTTCGGTTTAAGTTATCATGTGTGAGGCACATGGTTGTAAGACCTTGAAACAAATGAGACATCATTCTAAATATCCCTAGTCAGTCATTGTTATAGGAATAACAATGAATTAAGACTAGTATGCTCTCTCTGATTTTATGAGTTCTGTCTTACGGATCATTAGGATAAGGGTGTCAATCAGAGATCATAGATACATGTTAAAGAACATGGTATCTGGATACGATCCGCTCATGAGAACACTACATGGTACAAGTCATAAGTGTTTCTCATATGCAAGTTTTGTATCGGAGTTCTTAGACCTGAAATCTCTATGAAACTCTTTATGAATTACTGTGTACTTTGACATACACCTAACGTGCTCGTAACAGAGTGACAAGTACGGGTATGATTGGGTATGCATTGATTCATGTTAGAGAGCATGAGAGAAGTGAAGGGATTACCCCTCTCAATAAGAGAGAAAATATCATCGGCCACTTGATCAGTGAACTGAGAAGTGTATGGCCATACCAAGATGAAATAATGAGTAATCATTATTTATCTGAGAATTCAGTGTCACTGGAATATCAAGAAATGAATTAATATATATAAGAATGACTAGTTCCATGCCTTATATTAATTCTGATATTTATGGGTAAGGGACTATGCAAAATTGCATTAGGTCACTAAATGCCATATGGATTTTCATTTAATTTGGATTGCTATAATGTCTTGCTAGAGAATATATATAGCCTTTGAATTAATTTATTAATTCATTGCCAACATTAAATGGACCTATAGGATCGCACACAAAGCATTGGGCTTAAAATATTTAATTAAAGTATTGAGCATTAATTTGAACTTTTAATTAAAGTCAAATTAATGTGTGTAATGGGTTATAAAATTGCTATTGGGCTTTGGTCCATGAGAGAGAGAAATTCAGCCCACAAGGTTTAATTTCAATTAATTAATTATCTTGTGTTAATTTAATTAATTGAGTATTAAAGCCTAAAGGATTTTAATTAAATTAATTCACTTGATAATTGGATGGTGTGGCTGAAATTCCAAGATAATATCAATGGAATTTCGGCACATGATTAATTCTTTTATTAAGTGATTTATTTGATTAATATGTCTTACATTTATCTTAGATTAAATCAAAAAAGGATTATCTTGGATTAAATGTATTATCTTAAGGTGTTTTAATCAATATATATTTCTTATTTTAAATAAGTGATAAAGGCTAAAATTAATTATCTTAAGGTGGTATATTTTAGTTTTATCACTTAAGAAAATAAAGGGATATATATTAAAGGAAATAAAACCCTAAAGATAAGATAGTCTATTTTGTTTTTGACGTAAATCAAAAAGTATTGGCGTGAAAACAAAAGGAATTGGCGTGAAATCAAAAAAAATTGGCGTGAAAACAAAAGGATTTGGCGTGAAAACAAAACAAAGCCAACAATTTGTTTTTGGCGTGAATTACATCCATCTCTCTCTCTTAATTTTTGGTCCAATTTTCACAAGGAGAAAGGATTGTTCCTCATTCTCTTATGTTCTTGGGTAGTAAAAGTAACCTAAGAGAAGTATAAAATCAAATTTTGTAGCTTCAAACTATAGCCATTACACAATACCTTAAAAGAGAGATAGCAATCTCAATTTTAAGCCGTCGGTGCAAGTGTGTGTGTGAGAATAGAGGGAGTGGCGTAAAAGGCTGTTTCTTGGCATTGGTGATCGAGACCTAAGGCGGATAAAGTCACCTTAGTTGCTAGGCATCATAAGTTGTAAGTTCTACAACCCTAAAATTGCATGTTTCGTTTCTTGCTTCGGAATTGCATGGTATGTATGATAAAAATTTTTGTTTTTCCGCTGTGCTATCATCACATTCATACCATGTCATATTCCATCACACGTATATATCCGAAATTCAAGATTTTTTTTTTACATTTTTTAACAAACATTGTTTATTTTGTTATGACATTTAATTATTTTTTTTATTATATCAAAATCTAACCAGATAAAATAATGCCTTTATCTGAAAATATATGGTCACATAAACTTATGTCAATATATAATTTATTGACAGGCTGGATGCAAAGGAAAAGTTAAATATCCAATATTTAAGCTAAATATACTACTTATTACGGATTACGGCTGGTTCAATGGCATAATAAATCGGATTCCATTGTATTTGATACACAATGTATTATTTAATATATAATAACAAAACTATTTATGGAATTACCGTATACAATGTATTACGTTAATACATAATGACAACATTGGTTATACTATTTTGTGGAGTAAGTGAATATGATGTCGTTATATTACTAGTTAATATATTGTATGAATATTTTACACTAATTGAATTTGACAGTGTAATGTTGTATTTTAATTTTGTTACAGTGACGTACTTCCAATTTATTGAATTGACGTGAAGCATCCCAAAAAAAAATTTTTGAAATGAAAAAAAAAACTTAAAGTGAATGATATAATAAAACCTTATACATCATATACATGACATACCAAATCTTACTATAATGTATTATATGGATAGATGAATACATTGTATTCGGTTGTATTTTTCTAGTATCCTCATTGATTATATTCGATTATATTATGTTATGGTACCGTAACATCGAATATAATGTACTCGCATTTTCTGACGATTATATTATGTTATGGACCCATGTTTGTCTTGGACCATCAGTGGTTAACCAAAATATTTCGCCTCTCGTTTGCAATGTTGCTTGCAGACCGAATATCAGAATACAGGTTGAGCATAAAGATGTCAATATAAGAATTTAAGAATAGGAGTTGAGAACCGAAAATTGGGTTAGTCAGTTTAGGAAGGAGAAGAGACAACTGTTGAATCTTGAATTGGGCGCAGGGAGACTAACCGGCCTGTCTGATAGAGATATATGTAGAGTAGCCTTTTTAGTACATGTGGAAAGCAGTTTCTTGATTAAAACGGGATAAAATTTTAATGTTACAAAATTACCCCTTCGTTTACTTACAATTAGAACCGACATGACCATTTGTAAAAGAAGACGATATATAACATCACAAGACTCTGTTTCTCACTTACTCTATATTTGTTGGAAAAATTACTCTCCCCCTAAGTATCTTGGCTAATCGTCGGCGTCCTATATCTCATTTGCCTAACCAGCGCTTTTTCATTTCCGTTACTTTCATTGATAGTTGTTTGTTGATATCTAGTAACTGCTATCCCTCGAGTATTTGTTCCACTGTCCTCGAACCGAAACTGGGAAGATTTTATTGCTTCAGCAAATCAACGATTCCAAGGTAGATACGTTTGTAATTTCACAATATAAATTTGATTTATGTGTTTTAAAAAGTATAATTTTTGGCCTGATTGTATGGATGTGTGCGTCTGTCTGAGTGTGTAAGGGGTTTTTTTTTATTTTTATATTTTTCTTATTATCATTTTATATATTCTAAAATCTGAATTTATCTTTCTTGCTTTGGTGAGTGATATTTGGGGTAAGCATGTATTTGATGGTCGCAAATTGCCAAGAAATAATGAACAAACTGCATACATTGTTTAATAGTTAGGGAAACCAATCCGAATGCAATGTATTACACAAGTGAATATAGAGTTCTTCATTTTGTTACCAATTTGATTTTGAACTGAATACAACCTGAATTGAACTAATTGGGCAAACAAAAAACATTTCATTCAACCCGATATAAATGCTTCAATTTGTTTATCTACAAAATTATATCGTTGTTATGTATCTGTTAAATTTACAATATTATATTTACTTTCCATTATTCAATATATTATGATTTGTGTTTTGCAATTTTCCTATCATGATGTTAGTTATGCTAAAATTTATCCTTCACTTGTATGGTCATATCGAAATATAAGTTAATCGTAAACTTCATTACATTCACCCCGATAATACCCTGTTTCTTTGACAGATAATGATGGAATTGATCAAGCCTGAACAGAAAATGAAGGTATTGAACTTTATTATTTATTTTAGAATTTTCAATTGACTTATATTTATATGTTTGTTTATTTTATATATAAACCTTTTTTTTAAATCATTGACAAAAATTTGTTAGCATATATTGAGGTTAAAAATGATATAATTTCACAGCGCTCTTGTCTAATATCTTAATGTTAAAATTGTTATATGTTGTGTCTGTTAAACAGTAGGTCAGAAATTCGAACAAAGCTAGCAAAGATTGTGATGTCAGCAAAGTGAGCTTCTGCATGGATTTCGAAGCAATTTCAAATATTAAAGCAATGTTGAGTGACAATCAAAAAAGGATGTTCAACGAAACATGTTTTGGATATTTTTTGGACATACCCAAAGTTGCTGCTCAAGGGCAACTCATTCATTCACTATTGCTGAGGGAAATTGTTACTGAGAACAGGCAGCAATTATGGGTGAAGGTGAATGATGTCAAATTGAAGTTTGGGTTAGAAGAATTTAAGTATGTTACTGGTTTAAAGTGCGAAGGAGACTTCAATAAAAATGAAATATCTAACGATGGTGTTGAGTTCATAAATAGATATTTTGAAGGAGCAAAAAAGGTGACAAGGAACATGGTTAAAGATGTTTTTATGGAAGGAAATTGGGAGTCTGATGAAGACGGGCTTAAATTTGCAATACTCTATTTTGTTCACAGCTTTATTATGGCAGGAGTGAAGAGCAGGTGGGTGATGCCAGAGGATATTGCAATTATTGACAACGGACTATACAACGACTATCCTTGGGGCAGGGACTCATTTAACATGACCATCCAAAGTCTTAAGGGAAGTCTTCGTAATGGGATACCCTCATTCTATAGGTTACGAGGTTTTCCACTGGCCTTTAAAGCTTCGTTCTTCGAATGTTGTCATAAAGTAAAAGCCAGGTTCGTAAAGGACTGCGGGGACAAGCAACCCAGAATCTTGAGATGGAAAATACAAAATTACTCACATACTCGGATGATCAATAGCTACCTTTTCCATCAAATGGTGACTTTTGTTTAATTTTTTGTAGTTTCTTTATTTTTGTTTTAATAAATCTTTGTTTAAAATTTATATTTACTTTCCATTACATTTGGATTGCAATGTTCAGCATATGCGCTGTATTCAAATACACTGTATTCTGCTATTCAAATAGATGGCATAAAACCATATACAATGTATTTAAAAAATAACAACAATTCAATCATGGTATACATAGTGGATTTATTATATTATATCATAGAAAATATCTGTAGAATGTGCTAAAACAGGAATAATGCATGTGACGAGTTAATTTGAAGCACCAACAAATAGTGTTTATCCTATTACCGAAGAATGATATGTCGTCAATTTACAAGTGAATTTGGTGTAACTTTTTTTTATATTACTTGTTTAATGTACTGTATTTGATAAGTGTGAATTATATATAGTTTTTGATATGTTTTTAGTTGTGTTATTTAGTTGTTTTGGTTTTATTTAGGCTAAATTAGAGTTAATTTGTTAATATTTATGTTTTTGAGGTTAATTCTGTGTTTTGTGTGATTTTCAGGGTAAAATTGATATAAAATGGCTTAAAGTGTAAAAAGTGCAAAGTTTAGGGCCATAAGTGCAAATATGAAGAATTTAGGCGAGAAAATGAGTTTTCAGTCCAGAGCCTTGAGACGTGACTACGTGAAAACATTGAAGCATAAGACACGTGGCCAGGTGAAGAAGTTTTTGTGAGGAACCGTGGCCATGTGATGAGAATTGAAGAAACAAAGTGAAGACCATGTGACCACGTGGATTCCAGTGAAGGACCACACGTGGTCACGTGTGGAGGAAGAACAAATGGAGCCGTGGTCACGTGTAGAGAAGGCATATTGAGGGCCGTGACCACGTGATCCAGTTTTCCCACATCGCGAAGGATTTTCGAGCTTCCTGTTTTAGCAGAATTTGATTCTTATTCTGTGACTGGAGTTTAACAAGGAGTCTACTACAATTTTGCCTATAAATAGCAGTCCAAAACACAGAAGAAGGGAATTAATCCTTAGAATTAAGCTTTGTTTTCTTAGTTGTTTTTTACGTTCTTTGTTTACTGTTTTCTTCAAAACGTTGTTTTAATCTTAAGAATGGTTTGTGAGTAGTTTTCTTTAACTTTTGCTAAAGGATACTTGAATCCTTAAACTTGTATTGTTATAACTTAAGTTGTTCTTTAATTTAAATACAAGTTGATTATTTCTTGGTTCTTAAACATAATCTTGTCTTTTCTCAATTTTAAGTTGATTATTAACTTGATTAAGCATTGGTTAATTAATTGGTTTAAGTTGAATAATGACTTGTATGCTCTTAGGTTAATTTAGTTGGATTAATGCATGATTATAATCTGAATAAGCTATAATTGTGTGTTGATTTGAGTAAGTTAAGATTAAGAAAAGAGCAACCAAGAATAGGTGAAAGTTAAATCTCTTGAGAAAGGCTTTAATAGACATCTAGGAAACTTAATTCAGTTCTTTACGCTAAGTGTTAAGTTTATTTGAATAAGAAAATTTGATGCTTGGAATGGTAATCTTGAATAAAGTTATCTGGTTTTATTAAACTGAATTCTCCATAATCACTTTTATGTTTTCTTTTATTTAAGTCATAGTAATACTTGTTAAGGTGGATAGTCTTTTAGTGAAAGTTGTCTTTAATATTGATTTTTAACTCATTTAATTTACTTGCGAAAGAGGTGCAAGTGCTATATAAAAGCCAACTGAAATTGAGGAAGGATATATCCACAGTGAAAAGGGATATATCCACAATGAAAAGGGATATATCCACAATGATTATGGATATATCCACAATGAAAATGGATACCTATGTCCATATGAAACATTTGCATATAGGAGAATGCCTTTTGGTCTTTGTAATGCACCTGCCACATTTCAATGATGCATGATGATCATATTTCATGACTTTATTGAAAAATTTATGGAAGTTTTCATGGATGATTTCACTATTTATGGTCATGATTTTGAATCTTGTTTGCATAATCTAGCATTGGTTTTGAAAAGGTGTCAAGAAACAAATCTTGTGCTAAATTGGGAAAAATGTCATTTCATGGTTAGAGAAGGCATTGTTTTAGGGCATAAAATTTCTGAAAAAGGCATTGAGGTTGACAAAGCAAAAGTTGATGTGATAGAGAAATTACCTCCACCAACTAGTGTAAAGGGCATTAAGAGTTTCCTTGGTCATGCTGGGGTTTATCGTCTGTTTATTAAGGATTTTTCTAAAATTGCGAAACCACTTTCTAATTTATTGCTTAAAGATGTTGCATTTAATTTTAATGTTGAGTGTTTACAGGCTTTTAACCTATTGAAGCAAAAATTAGTTAGTGCATCGGTCATTGCATCACCCAATTGGAGCTTACCATTTGAAATTATGTGTGATGCAAGTGATTATGCAGTTGGAGCAGTCTTAGGACAACGGAAGGAGAAGATTTTCTACACCATCTATTATGCAAGCCATACACTCATCGGAGCCCAAGTAAATTACACAACTACAGAGAAGGAACTCTTGGCAATAGTCTTTTCATTTGAGAAATTCAGGTCTTACCTTTTAGGATCCAAAGTTACGGTGTGGTCGGACCATGCCGCATTGAGATATCTTTTTGCAAAGAAGGATTCTAAACCAAGACTTATCCGATGGGTGTTACTACTTCAAGAATTTGATGTTGAAATCAAAGATAAGAAAGGCGCAGAAAATTTTGTAGCTGACCATCTATCTTGATTGGATCATGCTAGTATCGAAAAGGGAGAAATTTCTAACTTATTTCCCGATGAACATATTTGTGCTTGTTATACTTATGCAAATTCGGTTCCATGGTATGCTAATATAGCTAATTTTCTTACAGGTGGCTATCTTCCTAAGGAATTTACTTGGCAACAAAAGAAAAGCTCATAGCGGATGCCAAGCATTACCTTTGGGACGATCTATACCTTATCAAGATATGCCCGGATCAAATACTAAGAAGATGTGTACCGAAATCGGAGCAAGAAGCTATCATGAACTAATGTCATGGAGGTGAAGTTGGAGGTCATCATGGACCAAATAGGATAGTTCAAAAGATACTCCAATTAGGTTTTTTCTGGCCTACTTTATTCGAAGATGTAAGATCTTTTATAGCTACTTGTGATAGATGCCAACGAGTAGGGAATATATCCAAAAGAGATGAGATGCCTATGAACAATATGCTAGAAGTGGAAATCTTTGATGTCTGGGGCATTGATTTTATGGGACCTTTTCTAAATTCATTTGGGTTTGAGTATATCTTGGTAGCAGTGGATTATATGAGTAAGTGGGTAGAGGCAATAGCTACTCGGACGTGTGATGCAAAAATTGTGCTGGAATTCATTAGGAAAAATATTTTTACTAGATTCGGAGCACCTAAAGCTATTATAAGTGATGGAGGCAAACATTTTGTCAACCATCAATTTAAGACCTTACTTAAAAAATTTGGTGTTAAGCACAAAATCACAACCCCATACCACTCTCAAGCCAATGGACAAGTGGAAGTATCTAATAGGGAGTTAAAGTCAATTTTAGAGAAAACAGTAAATAACTCTAGAAAAGATTGGTCTCTTAGGTTAGATGAGGCTTTATGGGCTTATCGAACTGCATTCAAAACACCTATAGGTATGTCTCCCTTTAGAATTGTTTTTGGAAAAGCATGTCACCTTCCAGTTGAATTAGAACATAAAGCATATTGGGCTACCAAATTTCTTAACTTTGATTTGAGAAATGCAGGAGAAAATTGCAGCTCAATGAACTCGATGAAATTCGACAATGGTCATATAATAATGCTGTACTTTATAAAGAAAATACCAAACAATGGCATGACAAGCATCTAAGGGTAAAAGATTTTGTTCCGAGAATGTTAGTGCTTCTTTATAATAGTCGTCTGCATTTGTTTCCAGGAAAGCTGAAATCGAAGTGGCTTCGACCATATCAAGTGATGTCAAGCAGTAATTTTGGTGTAGTGACGATCAAAAGCTTAAAAGATGGACATGAGTTTACGGTCAATGGTCATCGACTCAAACCATACCAAATCGAACAACAAGAGGTTGCTGAAGCAACCATAGTTCTTCAAGATACTTAAAAACTGGTTTGGAAAGTCTAGCTGGAGACTTTAAAAAATCAGAACTTCTAATATCTCTCTTTTCTTTTTACAGTTGAGTTTTTGTGTTTTTGCATTTTTGAGTGTTTGTGTGTTTTGATTCATGAAAATAAGTGAGTAAATCAAGGTTTATAAAAGAAGACATGTTTTTAATGGAAAAAATTCGTGTTTTCAAAGCTTAAAATAGAAAAAATTGCATTTAAGGAAGAGTTTTGTGTGTATGTGTTTCAAAAACGAAGCAAGTAAGGAAGGAAAATGCATGTACACGTGACCACGTGTGGTTCTCTCTATACCATCACGTGGCCACGGGTTGATGAGGTGCAAAATTTATTTGATACACGTGACCATGTGTATTTCTCAAGAGAAACACCACGTGGCCACGGGTTAATACACTGCCAAGTTCCCTATATTACACGTGACCACGTGTTTTACAAAGGAAAAAATCACGTGGCCACGGTTGAAGTTACTGTCCTCCCTTCTAAACATCGCGTGACCATGTGTATTTTACAAGAAGAACCTCACGTGGCCACGGGTTGATGTTCGGCTTCCCCATTTTTAATTCACGTGACCACGTGAAGTTCAAAGGAGAACCATCACATGGCCACGCATGCCCAAAAGAACAAAGGCACACGTGACCACGTATGGTTCTTCCCATAAACCTCACGTGGACATGCCTCTTATCCCTGCCTATATATACATTTTTATGCCATTTTATTTGCTTCTTCTTCATTTTAAGTTGCTCTCTCCCGTGCCCACGCCCCACCACCACTAAAATCACCCGTGCCCATGGATTCTCACTCACTACCAATCATCACCATCTCCATTTGCTTTCTCCTTCATTTTTCTCTCTCTCCCACCTTTCGTCTCTTATTTCTCCACATTTTCTTCATTATTTTGGGTTTTACACACCTCACACACACCATCTCTACTTTGTGCTGCAATTTTGGTGTTATTCGCACTTTCAAGTAAGTGTTCTCTCCCCTGAATCTGTAATTATTGTTTTATTATCATCCATTATTGTGATTTGTGCTATTATTGTTCATGAATGTTTAAGTTTTTAGGTTATGTTGCAATGAACATTTTGTTTGCATAAACATTCTTCTTTCTTCTTGGGATGATTATGAGTATTATATGCATGTTATAGATGCTTGGTATACAATTGTGTAGTGAACAATTCTTGTTATGCTCTTTCAATTAATGCTCAAACTTGTGCCCACAACGTGTTCGATGAAATGCCTCAGTGAGTTTTCTTCAAAAACTGTTAACTTTCATTCTTTGGTTGGCATGTTTAGGATTTTCATTAATACATTATGTTGTAATTCACATCCGGCAAGTTTAGTTCATAAGTTTATTCATACATGGTAGGCATTGTTTGAACATATTCGTTGTGCCCCACCTATTGATGCATTTTATACCTTTCATTTTGTTCTCTACATTTATATGGGACATTTATGCTATCAATTTTGTATTCCATCCATGTGTGCTTCAATACATTTAATCCATGCTTCTTGTGCTTACACCTTATTATGTTTTGGATTACAAGTCAACACTTACAATGTGTTTTTCTTTCTTTGTAGTGGCACCTCGAAGGACTAAATACCCTGATGTAGCAAGTTCATCCGATGTACAAATTTCGTCGTATGTGGACAGGGCCAAGATCAATAAATTTGACTATTTTAGCAAGTGTACCTATGTCCAGCCCGCTTATTTAAGTCATTTATTCCTCAATATCCCTGCTGGAAATCTGTGGGATCA
Source organism: Excoecaria agallocha (assembly GCA_037975025.1). Classification (NCBI taxonomy): domain Eukaryota; kingdom Viridiplantae; phylum Streptophyta; class Magnoliopsida; order Malpighiales; family Euphorbiaceae; genus Excoecaria; species Excoecaria agallocha. The sequence continues at coordinate 7,919,511 of CM075820.1, forward strand.
AGAGATAGAACCATTGATCCAAAATATTGGCTGGGGGAAGTTCATTGAAAAGAAACCAAAAGTATATTTAGATATGGCACGGGATTTCTTGTATTCTTTTGAATGCTACTTTAAGAGAGATACAGAGGACGGCATAGTTGGTTTTAAGTTGGGTAAGAAAGGATATTCCTTAACTTTTAGTCAGTTCTCTGAAATTCTTGGATTTGTGCCAAATGCCCCTACTGAATTGAAAGATACTTCGCCTGTGGAGAATTGGGAACGAATCAAGGATCTTGAATTAGATGAGCTTTGGGTGGGAGGACAATGCAAGGTACATGCCTTAAGGAATCATGCATTAAGAATCATTCATCGTTTTCTTGCAAAGAGTATGTACAACAATTTAAAGAATGCAAGCACTATTAGTGTATCTTAAGCAATGGTTCTCCGATGCATGATGGATGGAATAGCAATAAATGGAGCGGGCATTATAGCTATTCGAATTAAGGACTTGTAGAAAATGCCAGGACACATTGATAATATTTCCATAGGATGGATAGCTATTATTTTAGCTTCTGCAATTGAGCATCCGGTTTATAGAGAACCACTTAAAGGAGATTTTGCTTGCATTGATAATAGGATGCTGAAAAGGATGAAAATTCTGATTCCTAGGCCTCGTGGTCATTGGGCAACTCGGGAGGAGTACTTAAGAGAGAACAATATTCGGTTTGAAGAGGAGCAGCAAGAGGAGGCGAATGAGGAGTATGTTGCCACAGCTATACCTTCCCCCATCAATGAGCCTACAACACCGAAATGGGAAGCACCATTTAATCAATTAAGTGGCCGGATGGATGCTCAACAAATTAGACTCGATCAAATGCAAGGAAGATTGGATATGCTTCGTGATACGGTCATGAAAGGAAATAAGAGAGTTGAACATTTTATCCATCACTTTTGGCAGCGTTTTCCTCCACCACCACCTCCATCGGAATAGATCATCATTTGCTGTGGACAGCAAAATTTTGAGGAGGGGGTAGCCTCCTTTTAGGGAGTTTGTTTTCAACTTTTCTTTTCTTTTTCATGAATCAAACTTTGTTATTTTGTGTTTTGTGTTTTATTTTCTTTTCTTTTATTGTGTTTATGTTTTGTTTGTTTTTTAAAGTTTGTAAAATGTATTAAAGACTTATGTAGTTCATCTTTTTATCTAGTTTACATGAGAACTTAGTTTGCCCTATTTAACTTCAAAACTTGGAACACTTTGAGCTTGGATATGGAATATGCATGTTTTGGACCTTTGCTTAGCAAGAGAACATTTATGTTGTTTAATATGCCTTTGATGGGTTAATTTTCAACTTGATAAATATTTGTTAGTTTCCAAATTCTTAAAAGCACTTAGACCAGTTTTTAACTTAGAGAAAAAATTAATACAATGAAGTAGTGAAGTAAGGAAATTTAAAGCACTAGAACCTTCCTCATCACCCTTCAAAGCATATGAACAACTCAAGCAACTTAAAAAATAATCTAGGCAATAGTTTTCTTGATAAACTTTCTTAAAAACTTGTGTCCTACCTTGATGAAATTATCCTTTGTTAAGCCATTTTGAGCCTATAAGGGTATGCTTAATGCGTACCATTAATATTTTCTTGTTAAACCTAATGTTTTAACCATATAACCTAAAAAGCTTTTATCTCACCCTATGGAATTGGCCACTTTAGGATTAAATGGATGCATGAAAAGAGTAAAGTTTTATTGGGTGTAGTAAGAAAGTCCTAGCAAAGTTATTGATGAAGTCAATTGAAAATATACCTTGTATTACCTTGAGGCTAGCTTGTGAATGCTAGTTCATTTAAAAAAAAAAGAATGTTTGAAGTTTGAGAAAAAGAAAAAAAGAAAGAAAAAAAGAACTAGAAAATATGAAAAAATATAAGTGTGGGGTAGTATAAGGAAAAATGAAAAAATAATTACTTCTTGGTGAAAGGATATATTATTTTTTTAAAAGAAAGTTTGGAATCAAGGCAAGGATGAGCAGAATTTGTATTGTTTAATTTATTGGGGTTTTTGTAATCTATTTTGTCTTAGAGTGGCTATATTCATTTTGACTATCTTTTATCCATTCTTTGATGAACATACCTTTAGCTCCATTGTAACCTTTGAAAGACCTATGTGATTTTAAGCTTGTTTTGAGTTGTTTAGCGGAGATGACCTTCGGTTTATGGTGCTAAAGGAGAGGCCTATTGTGTTTCTAGAGTTTCAAGCATGAAACCAATTGTATGCTTATACATTCATAATTCTATACTTCATTACCTAGTTGTATTGATATTTTGATTTTCAAAATTGCTTAAAATGATTTGGTCTTGCACACACTCTGGAAACTAGCCTATATTCTCTTGTTTGAAATTGATCTATTTAAAGGTTATATTAAGTGCTTTTGTTAAAATGCTAAGTTTGGTTTTGAAATTGCATATCTTTGTACAAGTTTGATGGTTTTGAAGGTGGGATTGTTCTAATTTGCTTAAGGGCAAGCAAAGTTTAAGTGTGGGGTATTTGATAAGTGTGAATTATATATAGTTTTTGATATATTTTTAGTTGTGTTATTTAGTTGTTTTGGTTTTATTTAGGTTAAATTAGAGTTAATTTGTTAATATTTATGTTTTTTAGGTTAATTATGTGTTTTGTGTGATTTTGAGGGTAAAATTGATATAAAAAGGCTTAAAGTGTAAAAAGTGCAAAGTTTAGGGCCATAAGTGCAAATATGAAGAATTTAGGCGAGAAAATGAGTTTCCAGTCTAGAGCCTTGAGATGTGACCACGTGAAAACATTGAAGCATAAGACACGTGGCCACGTGAAGAAGTTTTTGTGAGGAACCATGGCCATGTGATGAGAATTGAAGAAACAAAGTGAAGACCACGTGACCACGTGGATTCCAGTGAAGGACCACACGTGACCACGTATGGAGGAAGAACAAATGGAGTCGTGGTCACGTGTAGAGAAGGCATATTGAGGGCCGTGACCACATGATCCAGTTTTCCCACATCACGAAGGATTTTCGAGCTTCCTGTTTTAGCAGAATTTGATTCCTATTCTGTGACTGGAGTTTAACAAGGAGTCTACTACAATTTTGCTTATAAATAGCAGTCCAAAACACAGAAGAAGGGAATCAATCCTTAGAATTAAGCTTTGTTTTCTTAGTTGTTTTTTACGTTCTTTGTTTACTGTTTTCTTCAAAACGTTATTTTAATCTTAAGAATGGTTTGTGAGTAGTTTTCTTTAACTTTTGCTAAAGAATACTTGAATCCTTAAACTTGTATTGTTATGACTTAAGTTGTTCTTCAATTTAAATACAAGTTGATTATTTCTTGGTTCTTAAACATAATCTTGTCTTTTCTCAATTTTAAGTTGATTATTAACTTGATTAAGCATTGGTTAATTAATTGGTTTAAGTTGAATAATGACTTGCATGCTCTTAGGTTAATTTAGTTGGATTAATGCATGATTATAATCTGAATAAGCTATAATTGTGTGTTGATTTGAGTAAGTTAAGATTAAGAAAAGAGCAACCAAGAATAGGTGAAAGTTAAATCTCTTGAGAAAGGCTTTAATAGACTTCTAGGAAACTTAATTCAGTTCTTTACGCTAAGTGTTAAGTTTATTTGAATAAGAAAATTTGATGCTTGGAATGGTAATCTTGAATAAAGTTATCTAGTTTTATTAAACTGAATTCTCCATAATCACTTGTATGTTTTTTTTTATTTAAGTCATAGCAATACTTGTTAAGGTGGATAGTCCTTTAGTGAAAGTTGTCTTTAATATTGATTTTTAACTCATTCAATTTACTTGCGAAAGAGGTGCAAGTGCTATATAAAAGCCAACTGAAATTGAGGAAGGATATATCCACAGTGAAAAGGGATATATCCACAATGAAAAGGGATATATCCACAATGATTATGGATATATCCACAATGAAAATGGATATATCCACAATGAAAAGGGATATATCCACAATGATTATGGATATATCCACAATGAAAATGGATATATCCACAATCAAAAAGGGTTTGTCAACATTCGAAATGGAAGTTGAAGCAATCAAAGAAAACACTGCCACTGTAAAATCGTATGTATCAGAAATGATGCATACAATGAGCAGTTTGGTGGCAGCTATTAATGTAAATCCATAGAATCCACAACACGATGATAAGGACGGCGGCATTACATCAGAAAAATATAAAAAAAATGTAAGTTATTTATTTATTATTTGTTATTTAAGGAAGGAGGATTCAACTAATTGATTACACATGCTCATTATGTAATGTTTGATTTCAAATAATAAATAAAACAAACTTTGCAATGTTAACAATGTATTTCTAATCTCATTAGGATGGTGTGACGTTCCACGGTGAAGAAGAAAAGGGAAAAGAAGATGAGGTACATCATGAAACTGATGCTGTTCTACTAAATGAGGGACATGATAAAAAACATGTAAGCTTTTTATTTATTATTTGTTACTTAAGGAAAGCAGGATTCAAGTAATTGATTACTCATGCTCGTAACATAATGTTTGATTTCTTGGAAAAAAACAATGCCATAATTTTAAACTGGTATCTGAATTCCAATTAGGATGATGTGTTGATTCATCGGGCAGAAGCAAAAGCAAAAGGCCCTGACGAAGATCATGAAACTAATGTTGTACTATTTATGAAGGAACATGAAGGAAATATACAACAAGATCAGCATGAAAAAGACCACAATTATTCCGATTCCGATTTTGATAGTACTGTTGGTATCATATTGGATGCAATGAAGATTTATGAGGTAGAAAGTGAGGAAAATTGTGCGTTGACAAAAAGGCACATCAGTCGGCTTCATCACTAGATCCAAAATAAAAATTTGCTATTGAAGATCGTGAACACCATGGCGATCAACTCCGCGGAAAACATGAAATCACATTGATGAGCAGCAGCCTAAGAAGCGAGATTCAACAGATGCAAATGGATCAAAAAATGTAAGTTTATTATTTAGATCCATTTTTCGATTCAATGTTTAAAAAGAGTTGAGTACATTGCAAAAGATATGACAGGCTGTTAGTGCTATGTTAATGCAGCTAATTTGTAGTAAATTTTTTGCATTGGTTTGTGACAAATTTTTGAAGGATGAATTGCTGATGTCAACAAACAAACGCGCCGGGAAATCTGAAAGGAATGATCATCCTTTTAATATAAGCATTGAGCAATAGCCTGATTTAATGAAGTTAAAAGAATTCAATGCCTGGGTTGACAGTGGCATCATAACCAAAAAGACAGCCAGGTAAATTGGTGTACACTTTTAATATTCCGATCAGTGCATAACTTTTTTTCTTTTTTTTTGTTGTATATTTCGATTGCTGCATAAGTTTAGTTTATGTTTGTGTTGTTGCAATAAGTACAACCTTTATAGTTTAATATATTATTTTATTTTTTATTTGTTAAGGGACAAATGTAAGGTGTATCCAAGAAATTACAGACAATTGAAGGATGCATTTGATTTTACATGTGAAAGTGTCAGAGAAAAAATATGGTGGTATACATTGGTGTCCCCTGGAAAAGAAATGACAGATTCGGTATGTATACAACATCGAAAAGAATATAATGAATTCGATTTTGAACAATGGTGAATACACAACAACATAATACACAGTATACACTTATAAACAAACGTCGCATTTGATGCAATATTTCTTTAATATTTGCAGCACATGGATATAATTTTTTATTATCTAAGGAAGAAGTGCAAGCTCGATGGCAATGTACAGGGTTCCTTCACCATAACAGACTGCATGTTTGATCAAAATGTCCAGTCTATAAACGAAAGTTTAACCACAAACCCTGAGGACAAATCATTTCTAACATACGAACATGTTCTGGTTGAATATATACTTGGGAATCACATGAAGCGCAATAGTCCATGGGTCGAGGTTGATGAGATCCTTTTCCTTATCAATGTTGACAGAGTCCACTGGATTTTGGGAAGGCTGCTATTGAAGGAAAGAAAAATTGTCATGTATGACTCTCTACCTTCACCAACTCTGAAAACACGCGTAGACGTCGCGGTGAAAGCATACAGTGTTGTGATTCCAATGTTCTTAAACCTTGTTGATTTTTGGACTGGAGTAAAGGGGATACCAGATGTATCCAAATTTTTTGGACGTCATCCCATTGCCACCGAGTGTTATGAGAATCTCCCTCGACAAGAAAATCGAAACAAATGTACAAATATTACTACCTATTCAACTGACATACCAGTGATGAAGTCATAATTCAGAAGATGATTCAACTTCGGATCTGGTGATCCCAAATCATCATATAGTGGTTCCATATCGCTCTCGTCAGAGGACACTTTAATCACTTCCAGGGACTGTGCATTTATAATCATCCAAACAAATCATTACGATATTACATTAACCATTGATATGAAAATGAAAATAACTCTTACAATAATCAAGGAAAGAACCCGTGAGGAATACAAACAACGATACTCATTTTTTGTTACCCGATAATCAGCAGCAGGTGGTAAGTATGAGCTAGATGAACTCGCCATTTAGGGATCTTTTGTCAACTAGTACTATTCAGAGAGATAACAGTCACGTACCGATATATTTTTTTCCTCCAAAAATTTACACTATTGAATAAAATTTCAACAGACTCTAGGGTTAAGTGTTAATTTATATGGCTTGTCAATGGACCCTTCACTTATCCACACAAAATTTAATTGTGTTTAAGATGCAATCCAACCACCTCCCATTAAATGCAAAAGACCGGATAAATCCACTCTATTTATTATGGTATAAGTTTATACATTATATTACATTAAGTTTCAAATATTAATACAATATATCATTAGGAAAAATTTTACCTGAAATTTTCAAGAAAAGCTTTAGAAAAATTTAAAAAAAATTAAATTATTAAATATATTAAAAATTATAAAATATGACTCAAATGGATAATTTTTTTTGTTTTATTTGGCAAATGAATGCACATTGAAGTTGACCACATTGCAAGAGATCACTGGATTAGAAAATATAACCAATTTATTATATACTCACGTATTACTTTGTATACACTAAGTTAAGAACTGATTACGATCAATTGACGATGAAAATATTTTCTCAGCTGTATTCGATTTGAATTTAAGAATAAATTTTATTCCCTGACAAAAAAATTAAATACACTTGTAGATGTAAACACGTTCATATACCTAATGGGATATCTATCGACATTCTAGTCAATTAATGGAACATATTAATACAATATATTCAGATTGTAGGTAACCACATTATATTTATTTTTCCCAAACATATTATTGAAAAGAGTTTGTAAAATTTAAATTAAAAATAAAGATTATAAAAAATCTAATATTTTACCAAAACTGATACAGTTATGTGTTATTTGGCAGACCGAATATACAATATTTTTATTTTGTTGAAATTGAACACGCTGTATTCGATGAATGCATTGGTAAATATATCAAATTTAATATATATTAACATAATACATTGTACACTATCGAAAATCGATATTCCAATGATATATCCCATCAAAATGTTACATTATTTACTTTACCTCATCGTCCAAGGGTATTTGGACATAACCGCAGATGTCATCACAGAGTTAACCAACCACTACGATCTAAATCTTGACGGACATTATTTGCTTGCGTTGAGTTAGAGTTTGGAGTGAAATACGATCTGGACGGTGTGTTAGAAGATGCCTGGGCAAGAGGCAATGCATTGGTGTTTAGGTTACGTCCACGAGGTTGGGTACTTCGATCTGGGTTTCTTGTAGCCCTCGATCGCTGGATAGTTTGGCCCACGGATCTTAATCGATTTGTCCTTCCGCCCTCGAGTTCTTGCTATAGGAGGATCCAGGACATGTATATGGCTACCATCATTGAAGTTGTTGTTGTTGTCAACACCCATGTCATTGTGATTGGGGATAGAATCTGGAGCTGTTTGTGGAAAAACTTCACCGGACATTTTTGCTCTCAGCTTCCTTAGGCGATGTAGAAACATCTCATGTTTGTTGCGCTGCAATGCCTGATCAGCCTCTTCATGGAATATTATCTCAAGTTCTTTGAACTTCTGATGCTGGGCAGAAAGTTGCGGGTACCAACCGTGAGGAAAAATACTCGTATGTGCCCTTTGTATGTCCTTTCTCCATCTGCCAAACAAGTACCTTTCATTAACATGGCTGATGGACTTGTAATCCAAAATTTTCATGATGTGGCTGCATATAATGCCGGTTGATTGGAAGCTATTACACATGCACGAAAAGTGTTGTCCATCTTCAACGTATTCAAAGTCGTACACAAAATCCCTATGGTACCAATTATTGACCAGGCATCTCTCTTGGATTTTAAACATTTTCAGTTCAAAAACATCATTCAGATTATGCATTGTACGATCTGGAGTGTCAACAATGTGGCAGTAAAACATTCTCTTAATTTGATTTTGAACTTTGTGAAACATCTCGTGAGTGAAGACTTGCTGGAATTGCTTCTCCCATTGAAAATGAAAATGGCACTTGGAGACTTTATTCTTTGATTTATACTCTGCCAAACACTCCTTATCTATCTTGTCCTGAATGGCAAGCTCGTACTGCTCAACAAACTGTTTAAGCGTGCTCGTAGGTCATATGAACCCATCGAAGTATGCATGCATACCCTCACTTCATTGGGTAGACAACATACCTAAAAAACCACTAATATGAGGTATTAAACATGCATACAAGGACATAATTAAAAATACCTAAATAAATTAATAAATGCCATGCATTTAGGCATTACATACCTGCTCAAAATGAATCCTTGAGATACACAGGAACCCAAAACTCCCTTTCCTCGTACAGCTTCATCAGCCATTGGTTACCTTCGAGGTCATATTTTGTTAAGAAAGCTTGCCAATTTTCCTAAAAAAACTCTGCTGTTAAGCTATCATAAATCAGACCCTTGAAATCATTTCGAGCATTACTGAATTCTGCAATGTGTTTAAACTTCTCAGGCAATTTGGCAAGGATATGCCATATACAAAATCTGTGTCTGGTATTAGGCATAACTTCCCTAATTGCCTTTCTAATTCCTTCACATTGGTCCGTCAATATGCAACCGGGATGAATATCACCCATCGCATATAGCCATGTCTTAAACAACCACTTGAATGTGTCCGCATCTTCCCTGGTAAGCAGAGCATAACCCATTAGAATTGATTGGCCATGGTGGTTAACACCAACTACAGTTACAAAAGGAAGCTTGTACCTGTTGACCAGGTATGTTGTGTCAAAGCTAATTACATCGTGAAATTCCCTGTATGCTGTTTTACATCTAGGATGCACCCACAATACATTGGCCAGCCTGAATTCCTCATCCAAATCAATTGAGTAGAAAAATTCCGGATCATTAACTTGCATCGTTGTAAAGAGTTTTTCCATGGAATCTGCATCACCCTCCTTGTACGATCAATGTGGTTTCAGCAATCCTTTGCTAAACAACTCTTATTATCTGGGCCGCCAGCTTCATATTGAACCAGCCTAATACTCTTTGATGGCCTTATTCCAGCTAAATCTTACATCTCAAGCCTCCTCCTGATGTTATTCTTTACAGCCCTATGGGCACTCATCAACCTTGACATGTCCGAAAATAATTCGTGATTGTGTGTTGAAACGACCGATGAAACCTCCCATATTCCGTTATCCCTTAAAATAGCATTCACTTTTGCAGGATAATTGAGCTTTTTAGACAAGCCCCGAGCTTGAGGTTTTTTTCCCTTATCACAACTAAGGGTTACATATTTGGGATACTCTCCATTGCACTTCGCAGCTGATTTCTTAAAAACACCAAAACCTTTCAGCCTCGAAAACTCTTTGTAAAATTTAAATAAATCATCTACATTTAAAAAATACATTCCCGTACTAGGACCTCCCTCAACGGAGTATTCAAAATGATTCTCACTTTCAGTGTCGCTGTCCTTTGCTCAAATTTCCCCATCTAATTCACTATCATCATTTAACAAACTATCATCTTCATCAATTCCAAATAACTCACCAAATAAATTATGATTTTCTTCAGATGATGATGCAGGATGCTCAGCCATGGAGATGATCGATGGATTCCAGATTTTTTTCAAGGAGGAGATTAATGGTTTACGTTAGTATTGGAGGAAAAAATCATAAATTACAATTTGATGTGATGTGCATTTGCAAATTTATCAATGGCGTCCAATGTATGAGTAACTTTATTCAACCCCATGTTCTTCACACTAGCGGCATTTACAGGACTCTAGGAAAGTAGCGCCTAAAAAGTTTTGACTATGCATGCAAAAAATAAGTTGAGAATCTCAAGAAAATAATCCATCCCTCCAAACTCAATTGCACTGCAAAATAGCGTGTATTGTATTGTTTAACAAAAAAAATCATTATGTGTATTGTTTCTGTTCAAACTGAATTTAATGAATTCAATTTAAGCTAATTGATTATTATATACTAATTACATTGAATACACTATATTCACTTTGTTCAGAGTTCATTTTTTTGTTTATGTTTTGTATTATTTCTTTCCCTGTTCCTACAATTCCTTAAGTTATCCTGATAAGGATAAAAAGTGAAACAAACCGAAAGCAACCACGTCGTTTTGTATATTATATTTGTTTAACGACGTCAATTTAGGATTTCATAATTTTTAAATTTTGGTTTTATGCTAAACCGAACCGAATTGTCCTCAAATTTTCGTTAGGTCTTCGTTATGTTATCTTGAAATTTTGGTTCGGTTGGGTAAAATTCTACAACTTCAATTTATCAGTTACATTTTTCACCAATGCAAGCAGATATAGTGAAAGCATAATTTAGTCAATTCAATTTCTTTGAGTCAAATGTATTCACTTTGAAGAAATTGAATGCCAAGTATTTACTTTGCTTTTATACTAAAGATAGAGAATAGGAATTGGTTAATTATTTCTAATAATTGGTCATAACAAGGCAACTCAATCAAATGTTTCAAGACTTATTTTTCCTTCGAAATTAAACTATAAAAGGATTCGTTTTTATATTTTTTTAATTTAAATATTCTAAATATTTATTCAAATTTCATTACAACTTCTTTTAATTAGAATAATACATCAATTATTTATGATATTGTTGACGTTAATATATTTTTAGGTGTAATAAACATATATGAAGATTTATAAATTTTTAAGTGTATACAATGCAATACATATTAATTAATAAGAACGTTTATTAATTATTAAGTGTGTACAATTTATACAGTAATTAATGTCCTGTATATATTATATAAGTGTATACAAGCCATAAGTGTATATAATATATAATTTATTAATTAATAAGTGTATACACTGTGCTACATCTTTTTTGTTCAAACTTAAAAACTGTATACAGTATAATATTAATTTTTTCGAATTCAACAAATTATATTCACTTTTAATGCTGTATTCTAATATTATTTTTGAAATTTTTATTTATTACATAGTGTAAATATTGAATTAGTTTATTTGCTTACTTTTTTATTAGATGTGACAGTTTATAATGAGAAAATTTATAATTTTAATGTATTTTATTGACTTGATGACCTTTTTATGAGTTTAATATGACTTAAAATGAAGATGGCTTAAAATTAATTTAAAATAATTTTAAATATTTTATTTTTAAAAATATTAATTTTATTTAAAAAAATATTTAAAATATATATTTACATTAATGTTTTTATTTGAATTATTCAATTCGAACCGTTTAGCACAATTTTTATATTAATATATTTAGAATCTAAAGTCTGCAAATTGTACAAGACACGTTGCATCTGCATCTCTAATTTGTTGAGTTGATGTAACCTCATCATCAATAATGTTCAATAAACTTTAAAATGGTGGGGCAGTGGGGGACAAAATAATGCACGTCATGATTATTTGTAAATATAATACATATATAATTAAAAAAAAAAAAAGAGATGGCCCCCTTCGGTACGCATAGCATCGCCTGCGCGCGTGAACGTGAATCAAATCATAAATGATTTCATTTACAAAGCCAATAGGAAATTTACAATCTCATACTGTTGCATTTCACGAAAAGGTCTTAGAATAAAGCGTACCACAATAAAATTCTATTTAACTTACATGACTGCTATAAACAAAAGGGCGGTAATATATAAAAATATATTGATAGTTGACAAAAAAAAAAAATTTAATTACACATCACAAATTTATGAATATTTTATACCTAAAATTAACAAAAATAACTTATTATCCACTTGAATTTAATAATGTGCATATATTATCCTCCAATATTAATTAAATCGTACCAACTACTCTGTTTAATTTTTTTAGTATATGTATTTTCGTTATTAAATTTATGTAATTTTGACAAAAGTATACAAATTACCTATTAAATGTAACAAAAAAATATATAAATAGAAAAAGAATTGAAGGGGCAATAGGAATTTCTGACTAAAGTGAGTGGAATTCCTTCTTTCTGGATTCTACTTTTATCCTTTATATATATATATACACGCACACGCACACGCACCCTTTTTAAGGATCTATGAACTTCATTTGAATAGGATTTAGCATGACTAATTAAATTGTTTAATTCTATTATAAAAAAAAATTAGAATTATTTAAAGTTATTAAAATAATTTTTTAACTAGAAATTTTGAATTTAAATTTTAAATGTAAAATATTTTTAAATATTTGATAGAAAATATTCTACTTAATATGAATTCTAATTAATCAAGCTAATAGATTTCGAATATAAGAATAATTATAAAAAAATTGACTTATATTAAAATACGTGATCTTGGTCTCAGCATTCTTATTCTTAAGTGTATTTAAAAATACTATAATGATAATGTATAAAATATAAAAAAAATACTAGTAGTAATTATTGATGAAAATGACAACCTAAAAAGAGATTAAGATGAAGTGGCTTTTGTGGAAAATGAGATGCTGCCTTTGATTCCTTCGGGTAAGTTGTTTAATGGGGATTGCTTGCTAAACAATTTTTTCTCTAACGGTAGGTCAATAGTTCTTGGACTGCGGGCTGCTTTGCTTTTTATAAAAAGGACGATATTTCTAATCTCTAAATTATTAATTGAAATTATAATTAATTTACCTTATCTTTTCCTTTTTTCAATATGCAAATCGTAAATTATTACTTGGAATTATAATTAATTTACCTTATCTTGTCCTTTTCTCTATATGCAAATGCATAGTGTAACGTTTGCATATTGCCAAATTCAGATGAGCAATATGTTATTTTTATTAGATCTCTAAAACTTTATTTATAAAATTGAGATGCATGATTATAAATTTTTGCCAATTACATAAAAGTGTGTGTTTATATATTTTCCATGAATAAAATATATTGAAATATAAAAAAATAAAAAAAAAGAATAAATGCGGTTCCACAATATTATTTATATCCACTGGAGAAGAAAAATAAAATACTATTACATGGATTTTTTTTGTTTTGGGATGGAATGTGCAAATCCATCCCCAAATTTTTGCAAAATAGGTAATTTCATCCGTAAAATTTCATTTGGTATAATATCACCCATAAAATTTCAAAATTGGGACAATGTCACCCTTAATTTGATGTTGTTGTTTGTTTGATCAATCCCGTCAGTTGACCCATAACGTGGTGGGCAGGATGACACTTGGGGCTTTAAGTGGTGACGTGTAGGCATTGATGATCGGTGTCTAGCAAGTGTACTGAAATAGCTAGTAATATAGAAAAATATAGATTAAGATGCCAAATATCGTATCAAGGGAACATGCATTGTTAAGAATAATATCTATGTATGAATTAAATTAATCTAAGTTTATTTCTCAAGTTTTTGATTTAAAGGCAAGAACTAAACTAAATAGATAATAAAGCAAAACAAAAACTAAAGTTAAACTAACATGAATTAAACGCAAAACATAACCGAAATTTTCTTGCTAAAAAAACTATCAATCTTAACTTATATTATAATGACTTGATCAGAAAGAGAACACAAGTGATTATGAAAAAAATCAGATGAATAAAACAAGACAACTTAACTCAAGATTATCATTCTAAGCATCAAACCTTTCCTATTAAGAATTATTCGACACTTAGCATAAAGATCTGATTTGGCCTCCTAGATGTCTATTAAACTCTTTTGTAAGAAAATTCAACTTCCATCTATTTTTGATTTTAACTTTCTTAAATTTAATCTATTATTACCAACATATAACTATGCCTTAATTCAGAATATAATCATGCATTAATACCAATAAATTAACCTAAGAATATTCAAACCTATAATCATGCATAAGTCAATCATCAACTATTTATTTCAATAAGTTAACAATCATAGGTAAGAATTAGCACAAAATCAAGAACTAATCAACTTGTATCGCATTAAGTGCAAACTAAGTCATTACAATACAAAGTTAAAGATTCAAGTATCATTTAGTAAAAGAAGAGAAAACTACTTACCAAACATGATTAAAAATAAAGACAAACGAAAATAAATAGATACAATACTCATGAAGCTTCAAACTTGCTCTTAATGACTTAACCGCACACCAGTAGAAAGCTTGAGTCTTTACAAGGATTGTAAACTAAGAAAAATAAGAAAACTAAGCTAAACTACTATAGAAAATTAACGAAAGAAAATTAGGTTAAAAACTAAGTAAATTCGTAATTCTCATCCCTAGGTCTCTCCATCTCTCCTCAACTCTGATGTTTAGGTGTGCTTATATAGCTGAATTATGCCTCTAAAAGAAGAAGTTTTGTGCCTTGTGACTTCCTAAACGAGAGAGGAAGTTGTGTTTGAGTAAAATAGGAAGCAAAGTCGTAATCAAAATTTTCAACAAACTTTCCACTCTATAGAGTGAAAATTCACTCCATATAGTGAGACTTCACTGCCTTACTTCTCATGCCTCACTTGGTAGAGTGAGAATTCACTCCACCGAGTGGCTAGCTCCTGGATTATGTGATGCAATTTTTCTTCATAAAAAAATTCTTCTAATGCTGAAATTCTCCTCTTTGCCATGAATTTTTCTTTTTTCTTCAATTAAGTCCCTAAAAACAACAAAAATTACAATTAAGCTCAAAAAGTACTAACTAAAAAATTTAAACACTATATTAACCAAATTACCACTAAATTAACATAATAAACACGTTAAAAACACACTAATAATATAGTATAATTCATCCTTATCAATAGATGTGGCAAGTAAGGGACACGTTAGCGGACACATATCCCTCATGTGCTCATCACATAAGTAATTAAAAATTTTTTAACCCCATATCTTTGATTATTCTCTCTCTCTCTCTGTCAAAACCCTCGATTCCAATTCCTTCACTTGTTGCGATCTCAACTCATTGAATTGAACTATTGATAGGGCTTCATCGAAAAACATATAGGTTTTCTAATGTGACGTTAGCTGAAACCTAACCCTTTGGAGACCTAAATCTTTGTAAACCATAACACTCTTGAAGTGAAATTTCAATCTCCAAATCTCGAAGATTGAAAGTGGAGAGAATCTAAGACTTGATGTCGAGTAATACTTCCAGCGATAGGGATGACTTATTGAGGTAAGTTGGCTTTCATGATTTGAGTGGTTTTGTTTATGGGTTGGGTTGTATTTAAAGTTTTTATTAGGTAGAAGATATGTGATTTTCCAGGTAATGCTGAAGGGTTTAGCCTTATTGTGAGTAACTGATGCAAAATGCAAAGGAAAAAAATGAATGAGGTAGTGGGTTGGTCTTGGATTCTTATATAGCAAATTGTTTAGGGTTTAACTATACAAAAAATTTTCTTTGGTTTGTGCTCCCTATTTTGGTAATGCATGTGACTTTATGCGATTTACATTATATTGATATATGTGCTTAAAGTGATGGGTAATGTTTGTATAAAATGAAAAAAAAGGCTATGTATTTTATTTCTTTATTGAAGCTTTGTATTAAAACTGTATATTTATTTATCTTTTCCTTTTGAATTTCATGTAGGGTGAGATAGAGAGGCACTGTTAATTTGTGTTTCAATTGGCTTTCATGATTTGAGTGGTTTTGTTTATGGGTCGGGTTGTGTTTAAAGTTTTTATTAGGTAGAATATATGTGATTTTTTGAGTAATGCTAAAGGGTTTAGCTTTATTTTGAGTACCTGATGCAAAATGGCGAAGGAGAAAATGAATGAGGTAGTGGGTTGGTTTTGGATTCTTATATAGAAAACTGTTTAGGGTTTAACTTTACATAAATTTTTCGTTGCTTTGTGGTCCCTGTTTTGTCAATGCATGTGACTTTATGCGATTTACTTGATATTGATATATGTGCTTAAAGTGATGGGTAATGTCTATATAAAATGAAAAAAGCTGTGTGTTTTATTTCTTTATTGAAGTTTTGTATTAAAACTATATATTTATTTATCTTTTCCTTTTGAATTTCGTGTAGGGTGAGATACAGAGGCACTGTTAATTTGTGTTTCGGTTAGGGGGGTAGATGGAATTTTAGGAAAAAATTAGAGTATAAGGATGGAAAAAAAGAGATTTTTAATGGTTTTGACTTGGATCTTATTAGCTATAGGGAATTTATGAAGAATTTGTTGATCGTTTTGATGTTAAGGATTTTATTTATTTGGTTTGTGGTGAATTGGGAAAAGAACTAGCTGAAGGGTTATTTGTTTTTTATGGGAATGCTAGTGTACACATATTATTAAGGTGTTTAGGATCTTTAAATAGGGATGTTTGTTTATTTTCCATAACACACACTATAACCTAATAATATTTCCATAAAGTTTGCTAGATGAATTGGGGATAAAGATAGATGTGTCTAATGTGAATGGGCCGTAAGATGTAGATGGATCTGAGCCCATTAATGTGGCAGAGATTAAGAATGCAGGAGATAAGGATGAGACAGTGGGAATATCTAGCCAGGTAGCAGACAATTTCTTTCTTGCATTGGGTCAGCTAGTGAATGGTAGGGATGAGGTGTTAAGAGGAAACGAAGGTAACAGGAAGCATAAAGATGGATGTGTTGAATCAGGTGAGAGTAGAGAAGGAAGTCAAAGTTGTGTTGACGCTGAGAATGAGATTAAAGAAACTAATTCTGACTCATTTGGCTATGAAAATGCATTTAAAGCAGATTTAGGGGATGTAGTGGTTGAGAAAGAAGTAAAATTTCAAATCGCGAAGAAGAGAGTGAGGTATGATCCTAAAGATATTTTACTAAAGAGATGATATTTGAAAATGCAAATGTTGTCCGGATTTCTCTTATTGGGTATGCAATGACTACTAAGAAGGAATTTAAGATGATTAAGAATGAACCTGATAGGAATAGGGCTAAATGCATAAATACAAAATGCCCTTTTATTTTCTATGCTGTAAAAGAGAAAGAAAAACCAGGGTTGAAGGTAAAAATCCCGTGCATGCAACACAAATGTTATAGGATTTTCAAAAATTCAAAAATTACTACAAGGTGGATTGTTAAACAGTGGAGAGATGGAATCCTAGAGAATCCAGAAACCAATGTCAGAATGATGAAAGTTGAAGTTGAGAAAGAGTTTAGAGTGCATGTGTCAATTGACAAGTGTAAGAGAGCTAGAAGGATGATACTAAATGAAATGCAAGGGGGTTATAAGGATGATTTTGCCATCCTTGAAGCTTATGCAAATGATCTAAATGTCACAAATCCAGGCAGCAAAATCAACATTGAGATATCAAAGGATGCTTTAGAAGACATCAGGGAGAAATTTAAATTTGAAAATTTTCACTATATATTTAAACTAAATTTATTGTTGAAATGTCTTTTTAAAAAGTTTATGTGAAAACACACTAAAAACTTTTGATTAATTCAAAATCTCAATTACATTCAATAATCTTATAAAATGAACTCTATTTGAACTGCAGGTAGAAACTCACACTTAAATGAGATTGCTATTTGAACTTTTGGATGGATTATTTCGCTATTTATAAGTAAATAAATATGAAAAAAAATCCAAATGTTAAATAATTAGAAAAAAATTGCACAAATGATGGCCATTTAATCATTTGTGCATGATTTTACATGTATACTAATTTTTAAGTTTTCAACAAACAGTGCTCACATTGTTGATTTTAATTGTACTGTAGTCCCAAAAATTCTTACCAATTAAATAAATTGGTTTGTATGAAAAAACTTTAAGCAATAAATAATTTGAGTCAGAAAGAGTAAAATTTTTTTACTAAATAAAATATATAGCCAATAACTACTCCAATAAATAAATAATTATTATTAAAAAAATTTGATTGACTTGTAAAATAAATGACTGAATTAAAGAAAAATTTATAACCGATATAAATTATTTTTATTTAATGAAAAAGTGAAGCACAACTTAAATAACAAAAAAATAAAATTTCATATGTTTTTTATATGGTTTAGGTGAATTTTTGACTCTCAACTATTAAAAATGAATGATTTTACCCTTAATTTTTTTGAAATTTTTTGCCTTTGAAGTCATTCTTTTAGTGCATTTTATCTACAAACTCAGTTTTATACTGTGATTTTGCCCTTAAATAGAAAGAAAAGTCACGTGTTTAATGGAGTTAACGACATACAAAGAGAATACAACACATTGATACATACTTGGTAACCACTTTGATGAAATGGCAAAAAAAACTCTCTTCTCTCTCTACTCCTCCCCTTTTCTCTCTCCTCCTCCCCTCCTAGATTTTTCAGACTTGACCCGACCTACTTCTTCCAGCAATAGAACATCAATTGGAAATCTGATCAAATAGAATTTTAGTGGATAGTTAGAGACACATATTTATTCATTTTGAATGGTGAAGATCCTCGTTAGAGGTCTGGAAGTTATGGTTTTTTTGCAAAAAGTGAACTATTTTTTGGATATTTTATACAGTGACCAGTTTCATCTTTTTTGACAATTAATTAACCAGTTATTTGCCGTTAAATTGGGCTGATGTTTGGTGAGTATGGTCATAAATCATTATTCTTCAATTTGAATGGTGGATATTGCATTCGGATAATCATAATCTCATATGATTTGTTTTGGACAGTTTTAATTGAGAGACAAATTTTCTCTTCATATTCTTCTTTCTTTTTAATTTTTGAAACCCAAACAAGAATATATAATTGAGGGTAAAGATCTCTTTCTAATAATTTTCAAAGTCGTCAAAGAGACAAAAAGGACATGAATTTCTCAATCTCTTCATCATTGTCCTAAATCCACCTTATCCTTTTACATCTACAAAATTTCTAATTTCTCCAATTTCATGTCTATTCCAAATGCTATAATTTTTTTGGTTTTGCTATTTTTAGTCTTTTTGGATTTTTGTGTTTGAATGTTTGAGAGCTGGTAATTTTTGAAGAAGAAGAATAAGAAGAAGAACAAGAGAGAAGAGAATTTTTCTTGGAAAACTTAGAAGAAAAAAACTTGGAAAACAAATACATTTTTTTAACTCCTTTGATTTCATTTAGGAGAAGAAGTTTTTTTGCCCTAAAACTATTGAAAATAGGGTAAAAATACCTATAACTTTTTTTTGATCGGCTTATACCTTAAAGTCATCAAAATAGATGGAAAATACCCTCATTTTGGACGAAAAGTCCAGCTAGCAAATGGACCTAACGACGACTAATACAAATATGACACATCAGCACCCATGTGGCATTCTCTCTCCTAGACATTTTCACCTAGAAACTTAAAAAAAACTCCTCCGTCTTTCTCTTCTCTCTCTTCGTATTCCTATTTTTCTTCTCCCCTAAAATACCAACACACATTCAAACATAAGACCCCAAAAAATAAATCTATTTCCCCCAATACAAAAAAAATCGAAGAAACCAAATCAAGAAAGGAAGAAAGTTGAATAATTACCTGAAGAAATGAATTAGTCGTTAAGAAACGAAGAAAATGAGAGATTTGTTGAGAAAAAAGTTGCATTTAGGTTGATTAGAGTTAGTGATGCATGCATGGGTCATCATGGAAAGATTAATGAACATTGTAAGCTTAATACAGGTAGAATTGTGGAAGCTATAGATATTCAAGAGAGAGTGGGACCAAATTATGTCATGTCCAATCCTATGGGGCCGAATGGACTTGAGAAGAATTAAATAGGCTTGATTAACTATTTTGAGCTAGTAGTGTAGCTTTGGACGACCCAAGGGGCTTATTTTATTATGTTAGGCTTGTTTTGCTTTGATTTGTGTAGCTAGACCTTAATATAGATTAATAAGCTTATTTAAGTGAGTTGAGCTTATTTTAGCTTGGGCTCATTTAATTTAATTCAAATGATGCAAAACTTCAAGGTTAAAGCATTCGAAACTCCTTAAAACATACAATATGGCAAGAATCAGAACATGTATAAATCCCCAACCTTAATGAACTGCCAATATATTTATGAAAGAAAACGCATATAATAAGGTTGATTTAAAGCACAAGAATATATTTCACCCCAAGAAAATACCTTGATAAGAAATTAGTTCTTGATGCAAAAGAATAAGACAAGCAAATCCTCTCCCTTGAAGAAATTTAGCCAAGCCAAATAATGGGTATTCAAAGTTCTCAAAATCTCTTTTTTACAAGTTATAATGAGGTATTTATAGCCCCAAAAAGGTAGGTAACCTTAAATAAGTAAAAAGGCCTTGTAAACATGGGCCTCCCACCAAATAACTAAAACCAAATTAAATAACACTAAAATTCAATTTAGAAGCCTAAAAAAATTAAATTAAATGAGCCCAAGCTAAAATAAGCTCAACTCACTTAAATAAGCTTATTAAGCTATATTAACAAATCAAAGCAAAACAAGTCCAATATAATAAAATAAACCCCTTGGGCTGTCCAAAGCTACTCTACTAGTTTAAAATAGTTAGTCAAGCTCATTTGATTCTTCTCATATCCATTCGGCCCATAGGGTTAGACATGGCATAATTTGGCCCACTCTCTCTGAAATGTCCATAGCTTCAAATATTCTACCCATGTTGAGCATTACAATGTCCATTGATCTTTCCATGATGACCCATGCATGCATCAGTAAGAAAGAACATAAATAATGAAGAAAAAAAGAGAAGATTATGAGATTAAACAAGAAAGAAAAAAGATTTGTAGACATGAAGAAGCATATAAGAAGGAAGAGAGTGGTATTGTTATTTTATTTTATTTTACTGTTACAGCTATAGATTTTTGCTAAATTTTCAAATCTCATATTGATATCTTGACAAATAATACTGAAAATTAGATAATTAATAGCAGCGTGAATTGGGTATTAGTGATCTAAACAATTTTGTAGGTTTAATGGAAGAATTAAAACTTTAGCTTTCATTGATAAAAAAATTCAGCATTTTTCTTGCATTTTCTTGGAGAAACAAATAGATTTTTTCCCTTTTTGATTTCATTTTCTCATAAGCCAAAAAATCTATAGAAATTCTTTAGATTTGCTATTGATTTTTGTTTGCCATTTTTAATTTTTATGGATTTTTGTATTTTAATGTTTGAAAACTGGTATTTTTGAAGAAGAAGAAGACGAAGAAGAAGAATAACACAATTTTAGAGGAGAAGAAGAAGAAGAAGAAGACGAAGAAGAAGAAGAAAAAACGAGGAAAGAGAAGAGGAGAAGGGAGGATTTTTTTTTAAAGTTGCTAGGTATAAATGACTAGGAGAGAGAATGCCACGTGGATGCTGACGTGTCATCTCTATATTGATTGTCGTTAAATCCCTTTGCCAACTAGATATTCCATCTAAAATAAGGACATTTTTCATCCATTTTGATGATTTTAATGGTATAAACCAACCAAAAAAAATTCGATGGTATTTTCATCCTATTTTTAATAGTTTGAGAACAAAAAAAAAATCCCTTATCCCATTTCATTTTATGAAAAGTCAGATATCTTATTTTTTTTTAAATTTTCAGCATGAGTGCCACGTCATCAATTTTTTAGTTAAAAAAATAATGCTGATTGGTAGAAAGAAGTACCCGCAACAGAGAAGCTCTCGTATTTTCATTGGGCGCTGTTAGCTCCATTTGCCACGTGTAAATTCTGTCCATTTGAGAGGTAAAAACACATTATTTAACTGATTTTAGGGCAAAAATGATAAAAAAAAAATTTAGGGGCAAAATCACTTTTTTTTCGATAGTTGGGAGGCAAAAATTTACTTTGGGTCTTTTTTTATATTATCTTGTCTTATATAACTTTAGAATTTTTATTTTATTTTATTTTTTATAAGCCAAAATTGTTGTATTGAATAAAAGGTTACCGAGGCCGATAACATGCCAAGGAAAACCAAGACAACCTAGAAGGAGAGCACCCGGCACTAATAGCCCAGCCTCAATACCAGAATCTATCAGTATAGGCGGAAAATCAACCGTCTAGTAACAACTTTTTCCCCAAATCATGAAGATCTACGTGGTAACCATGAACGGGAGAAGAATAGCTTTGGAGGTGGAGAGAGAGGACAGAGTTGAAGATCTGAAGACGAAGGTGTTCGGAATAGAAGGTCTCCCTACAGAAGCTCAGAATTTCATCTTTTGTGGTAAGCAATTGGAGGATGGAAACACTCTTGCTCATTATAACATCCAGCATGGGTACACTCTCCACCTTCTCATCCGTTTTCGTGGTGGCTAGGGGTTTTAATTATTATCTTTGCTTAATGTTATAGTTATTATCAATAATATAATGATTAATGTTGTAGTTTATTATCTTTAAATGGTATCTCCCGTTCCAGTAATCTTTTCCTCGCATTTCATTAATCATTTCAGCATTTTCACGCTTGATATATTGTAGAGTATGTGATTGGGAAGAGATATATAAATTCCCTTTGAATTTTTCGTTTATAAATTTATACACAAATCGAATTACTTAATATGTGAAGATAAGAATAAGAAAGTTTGAAAATCACATGTGATCTAATCGTTTGAGACAGTTGAATATAACTTAAGGTCTTAGATCTCTGCTCACTCCCCTTCTCAAAAAAGTTTTAAGAAATCAGAATTAAATTGGGAAAAATTATAACTGATAGGCAGTGGCAGAGTTAGGAGCTCAGGGTCAGTAAGAGTACACATTATAATTGTAGTATAAAAAATTGAAAATTGAAAACACATAAATTATATCATAACAACATATTTCATTTAAAATTAAAAAAAAATACTACTTAAAATCAAATAAAAATACAACTTTCATAGTTGTCTTCATGGAATTTCTTCCAAATTAATATCAACTCGAGGTTGTTTCAAAAAATTTGATTCAAAATTAGTTTCAACAGTTTTTGAAGAAGTTTGATTAGAACTTGATTTTCTTTTGAGAACCATACCCTATATCAATGTAAAAAAAAAAAAGTTTACAGCATATCAGTGGCGAAGCTAGGATTAAAAAATAAGGGGGACAAAAATATAAATTATATTTAAAATAAAAAAATAATTTTATAATAAGGGGGGCAAAATAAAATTTTAAATGAGAAAAATCATTTATTTAATATATATATACATGTAAAATTAAAAAAATTTAAAAAATAAGGGGGACAATTGCTCCCCTTCTCCACCACCTAGCATCGCCACTGCAGTATATGCATTTTATTTTAGTCAATCATCACTCAAAAAATTCTTATTTTATTTTATTTGAGATTCATATTAAAATACAAATTCAACTTAATAAAACCTAAATAATTTATAAAATAATATAAAAATCACTTAGTATTAAAAATTATAAGAAAAAGTAGAATTTTCTTATTAAATAATAATTAAAATAATAAAAAATACTTGTTAATCTCACCTTAAATTTAAATTTGGACGCCTTCAAAAATTTCAATAAGAAAAAGCAAAAGGGAAAGGGAAAGTGATAATGTGTTGTGTGTGTGTGAAAAGGAAATGGGAAAAGTAAAGAAAAAGAGACGAATGATGAGGTAAGGAAAAATTGCCGTAAATTACCTAACTTGCTCAATAAGTTGCCATACTTGTTCAATAAGTTGCCTTTTTTTTTTTTTTTTTTTTCAAAATTTGTTTAATGTAATTTTTTTTTTTTGCAAAAGACAAAGTATTTTATTATTGGATTTTACTATTTATTTAATTTTATATTTAAATGGATTTGGATGAGGGGACAATTTTACAAATAGTATTTTTGGGGAAATTATTTGGATTTTTGGTGTATTTTTTAAATTATTTAAATTTTTGGGATGTTTTCTCATTTTCGCTGACATTTAGAAATGTCAGCGAAAATGACAGGGGTGGAGCCCACGGTATGGATTTTGGTATCTCTCATTTTCGCTGGGAATATCAACGAAAATGACAGGGGTGGAGCCCATTGCGAATTTAATTAAATTAATCATCCCAAAAATAATAAAAAAAATAAAATATGTCTCAATTTTTATGATCTGGTCTTAATCTTTTTCCGTTTAGAAAAAATAATATGTAAAATTGGAACACAAACCACAGATTCTGAGTTTTTCCAATTTAACTTTCGTCCATATTTCTAATCAAATAAAATCTAACAAAATTAATATCATTAAAATTTAAAAAATAACAGTGAATTAGATTAATTAATCTGATTAATCAATTACTTTTTTCAATTTATCAATTTTTTATTTAAGTAAATAAAATATTTTTATTGATATAAAATTAAATTAAAAGTCTAAAAGTGACAGATAAATAAAATTTATCAATTTGAGGTTGCAATTGATAAGTTTTTTTTTTGTCTATTAATACAATTAGAACTTGATTTAAAAAAATAGTTAACCTATATCTTGAATCAAGAAAATAATTGTCCTAATTTTATGAGATTACTGACTAAGAAAAATAAGAAATTAAAAGAAAAATAAATATACGAAGCAAGCTTGACAGTTGATATATAGTTAAAATATCAATAAAAATATTTTTTTACTTAAATAAAAAATTGATAAATTAAAAAAAAGTAATTGATTAATCAGAATAATTTAATTCACTGTTGTTTTTTTAAATTTTAGTGATATTAATTTTGTTAGATTTTATTTTATTAGAAATATTAATGAAGATTAAATTGGGCAAACATTAATTAATTACCTTTTTTCAATAAAAATATTTTATTTACTTAAATAAAAAATTGATAAATTAAAAAAAATAATTGATTAATCAGATTAATTAATCTAATTCAATGTTGTTTTTTAAATTTTAGTGACATTAATTTTGTTAGATTTTATTTGATTAGAAATATGAATGAAGATTAAGTTCAGCAAACTCAACATCTGTGGTTTGTTTCCAATTTTATGTATTCTTTTCTTTAGATGGGGAAAGATTAAGATTAGATCATAAAAATGAGATATATTTTATTTTTTTATTATTTTTGGGATGATTAATTTAATTAAATCTGCCGTGAGCCCCACCCCTGCCATTTTCGTTGACATTCCTAACGGAAATGAGAGATACCAAAATTCATGTCGTAAGCTCCATTCCTGTCATTTTCACTGACATTTTCAGCAAAAATGAGAAAACATCCCAAAAATTCAAATAGTTTGAAAAACATACCAAAAATTTAAATAATTTTTTTAAAAATACCATTTTTAAAATTGTCCCTTGGATGAGCTCCCTTTAATTTTTATAATTTAGTTAAAAAGTCTATATAATTATTATTTAACTAAAAGTTGAGAAGGTACACTTAAAAAAAATAGAGAAATACTATATATATATATAGACACACACGAATGTGGCTCTGCTACTGTGTATGCTATTTCATACCTGACAGGCACACTAACACCGCAACAGTACGTTGCAGTTTCAGTGTGTGTCGGAATTTACTTTTAAATTAATTAATATTATTAAAAAAAAAATGTCAAAGTGTTTCTTTGTGTCCTAGTGGCACAAATCCATTCATTACCTTGAGGGTGGAGGGCGACCAACCTATTTTCAGTTTTTTAGTAAATTATTCTGGAAATAAATAATAATTCTCATTTAGTGTCCCAGTAGTACATAAGAGATATTGATCTCCAGGTGGCAAATCTATATAGTTTCATTTTTTTAAAAGTAAATTCTATATTTTATATTCTATTAAGTTCTAGAAATAAATATCAATTATTGCCTAGTGTTCCAGTGGTACATTGAAAATGTCCCATCAAATTATAGGCTTATTACATATCTAGGCCCTTTTTCCCCAAAAATCATGGAAATAAATATCAATTATTACCTAGTGTTCCAGTAGTACATTGAAAATGTCCCATAAAATTATAGGCTAATTACATATCCAGCCTACCCAGACCCTTTTTTGCCAAAAATCATAGAAATAAATATCAATTAATACCTAGTGTCCCAGCGGTCTATTGAAAATGCCCCATAAAATTATAGACTTATTACATAAGCCCATCAATTACTACGATTTCATTATATCGCAGACTCTTATATTGGCGGCTTCAGATACAACTCCAGTGACTTTGACATGGGCGCTTTCTTTACTTGTGAATAATCCTGAAGCATTGGAGAAGTCTCAAAATGAATTGGAGACCCATGTTGGTAAAGAGAGGCAAGTACAAAAATAAGACATAAAGAACTTGATCTATCACCAAGCAATCCTGAAGGAAACCATGCGATTATACCCTGCAGGGCCACTTTCTATGCCACACAGAGGATTGCATTGTAGGTGAATACCATGTTCCAGCAGGCACAAGACTCTTGGTTAATCTATGGAAGATTCATCGTCATCCACGAGTTTGGTTTAACCCGTCTGAATTTCAACCTGAAAGGTTCCTTACCACCTACAGAGATTGTAACACGTCATGTCATATGTCCGGACACACGTTACCAGAAGAGGCCACGTGTATCCAGAAATATGACGTGGCGTGCTGATGTATCGTATGATATGATATCTTTCGATGACGTGGTCGCTGACGTGTCATACAACGTGTGTTCAAGCATATGGCGTAACATGCCACGTCAGTATTTCGATAAAAATTATCGTCGAAAATCAATTAAAATGAAAAAGAAGATTATGCTTAAATAAAAAGAGAAAAAAGAAAATAAAAAGAGAAAAAAGAATTAATTCTTCAGATGATGATGCATATCCTCTTCCGGCATAAGCCGACAACCGCACTTGACAATTTCCCATTCCAAGGAAGGATTTTGAAGCTCAAATGAAATCGTTATTCGGTTATGTTCCTTCAATGCACCACTTTCTGAGTATAAAGTCTCATAGATTAACCAAACATGATCTGATGTAATTTCACAACATTTCTCAATTACGTTTCCATTAAGGCGTTCACCTTCTTCATCAGTAAAAAAACAAGTCAGATATATATATCTATTCCCTCTCTTTGGGTATGTCATAGGTCTAAAAACAACACTAATAGCCAAGTCCAAGACAGTATTATCATTCCAATGCAGTGGAATATCTATACTTGCTTTAGATCCTTTGTTTTGATTATTTATCCACTCTGGAATTTCACTTCCTGGAAGAAACATACTGAATCTGTCTCTTAATTTGATTCCACAAGCAACTAGTCCCTGCAACCAAACTTTAGATAATTTAACATAGGAAGAGCTAGGAAAGTTTATGCTTCAATTTTTTCTATCTCAAATCTCAAAAAACTGAAAGTTTAACAGAAAACAAAATGAGATGGGAAGGAGTTACCTGATGGTATGTTTTCAGGCATGTCCATGCAAAACTCTTGCTACTGATAATCTCAACCATTCTATTGCAGTTTACAAAACTAAATTCTAAATTTCGCTGTGACTTTGAAATGCATAGCTCCAATTGATTTGGGATTATTTCAAGTTCAGAACAATTGTCTGCTATAAGATAATGTAAGCTTGCTGGAAGGTGCGGAATATATCGAAGTCTCTTGCAATTCTTCAAGTGAAGACTTTCAAGTTTAGAAAGTCGACTGATGCTTGCAGGCAGACTGTTAAATTTGTTGCCGCCCAAATATAAATACTTTAATGATGATAAGCAACCAAGATCAGCAGGAATCTCTCCATCCGTTAAATTGCAGTTGGCTAGATCTAATGATTCTCAAGAGCTCAAACTTGACAAAGGAGGCAACACCAAACACATGGAATCCAAACTTTTGACAGGAGATGTTAAGAAGCCAAACACGCTACTCCATGATTTAGGCATTTCTTCTCCACATCCACGAAAATATAGTACTTTAAGCTTTTTCAAGAGTGAAATTGATGGTGGTAGTTGCCTAATAGCTGTCCGAGATACATTAAGACGCTCCAAACATTCTGCATCCCCTATCCTCTCCAGCAACTTATGAAGTTTACAACAGCCAGAAAGAATGAGAAATCCAAGATATTTCAAGCCACAAATGCTGCTTGGAAGACTCTGTAGATGCTTACAGCTGTGCAAATCCAATGTCTTTAGACCAGTGAGATTTCCAATTGACAATGGTAATTGTTGAATGGCGGTCCCAATTAAATACAACCGTGATAAGTGTTCCATTTCTCCTTTGATTTCTGGCAAACTCTTAAGTTTAAAACAGAACGAGAGATCAAGAACTTGTAGAGACTCCATTTCTATGTTGTCTGGAAGTCTTTTGAGGGATCTGCAACTTCGCAGATTTAAAACTTTAAGCCTTTTGTGAAGCAAAATTGATGGATGAACTTCCTTTAAACTTGCACAACCGGAAAGATATAGTTTCTCAAGATTTGGGATCCCAGTGATGTCAGGGGTTCTATCCAATCCCAAGGAATCGCCGAGATTCATAAATTTCAACTTCTCAAATATCTGTACAAAATTGATAAAGAAAAAAAATCCCTTCAGTTCCCATGTTTCTTATGAAAAACAAAAAGAAAATTTAGAACTTCAAAGTCAGATTGTCTTACTTTGCTCCCATTCCACAGCTGTTTAATGGAGCTGCATTGCAGGTTCATTTCAATAATTCCTGAACAAATTCAAGGTTACCAAATCGAGCTCTATTGAGCTTGAGAGAAAACAGAGGAAATCTTATGTCTCTGTTTTATTACTTCATCACAACAAAAAACGTGTTAAACAAGATTTATATACATCAGTAAACTAACTAGAGTTAATTAACTTAAAAATAACTGTCATTTAACTCTACTAGCTAGTTAACTAAACTACTAACAAAACAAACAAATAAACAAAGTAAAAATAAAACTCATATTTTGACATCCCCCCTCAAGATGGAGCTTGGTGAAAATCCACTAAAGCCCAGCTTGCCTAAAAGCTTGGTGAAACTAGGACCATTCAAAGCCTTAGTAAAAATATCTGCCACCTGAAGAGTAGTAGATAGATGGGTAGTAGCAATGAAACCAGCCTTCAATTTTTCCCTAACAATATGACAATCAATATCAATATGTTTGGTGCGTTCATGGAAAACCGGATTAGCTGCTATGTAGAGAGCAGCCTGATTATCACACTTCAATGAAATTGGTAAGGATAAAGGAACACCCATATCTTGAAGAATAAAAGAGATCCATTGAAGCTCACAGACCACAGCAGCCATGCTTCGATACTCAGCTTTAGCAGATGACTTGGACATCGTCGTCTGCTTCTTCGACTTCCAGGAGATTAAAGAACCACCCAGGTAAACACAAAATCCAATAATGGAATGTCTACTATTAGTGCATGCTGCCCAGTCAGCATCAGCATATGTTGTAATCACCAAATCATTATTTGCAGGGAAAAAGAGACCCAAAGAAGGACAACCTTTCAAGTAATGAAGGATATGCATGACATAATTCCAATGAACATCTGTAGGACGATGAACAAATTGACTTAGCTGATGAGTGGCAAAAGAGATATCTGGTCATGTGAAACCTAAATAAAGCAACTGACCAATAATCCTGCAATATTGATATTGTTTTTCTTCAGCCAAAATAAAACCATCATCAAAGGATAGTTTCAATCCCTTTGGTAATGGAGTAACAGTACATTTAGCTCCCATTAAACCAGCATAATGAAGAAGATCTAAAACATATTTCCTCTGGTTAACATAAAGACCTGTTGCAGACTGTGCCAACTCCAAACCAAGAAAATACTTAGCTGAACCAAGATCCTTAATGGTGAACTTATCATAAAGAAAGCTTTTAACAGATCCCATCATTGCTTCTAAATTTCCAGTAAGCAAAATATCATCAACATATACTAAGAGAATCACCAACATAGATGACTGAGAATAGATGAACATGCAATGGTCATGTGCAGACTGATGAAAACCGAAACCCCTTAACTGAGAAGATAACTCCAAATTCCACTGCCTAGATGCTTGTTTGAGACCATACAAGGAACGTTTAAGCTTGCAAACTTCTCCTTGTTTAGCCTTCTCATAACCCAACGGTGGTAACATATACACATCTTTATCAATAAAGCCATGTAAAGAGGCATTATTGATATCTAGTTGATGAAGAATCCAGCTCCTAGCTGTAGCTAGTGCCAAGAGAATTCGCACAGTAACCACCTTTGCCACCGGTGAGAAACTATCATTATAATCAAGCCCTAAAACCTGATTGTAACCTTTGGCCACTAACCGTGCTTTGAATTTATCAACAGAACCATCAGCATTTAGCTTAGTTTTATACACCCATTTAGAATCAATTGCTGTCTTGTCTGGAGGTAAAGAAGTCAGTTCCCAAATGCCATTATTTTCTAAAGCCTGGAGCTTATCTTGCATTGCCTTGTCCCAGGTTAGTACGCCCTTAGCTTCATGGTAATATTTAAGATCTTGCAACGTATCAATCTTGGCCAGAAAACAAAGATATGCTGCAGAAATATTAGGTGAGCAAACAAATGGAAAAGTACAGGGTATGTACTGCTTATCACCATATTTCAATACCAGATGACTATCTAAAAAATTGCAAACATGATTAGCAATAAAATCAGTCATCCAAGCTAGAGTTTGTCTAGGTTAGCTACTTCATCCGAGTTGAGTAATAGGAGGAAAAATATCATCATTAACATCAACAACCTCCTATTGCAGGACAAAACCATCAGCTGCATGTGTCAAGTTATGTGGCATTTGAGACTCCTGAAGAGAAGTGGACATTAAAGGAGAAGAAACCTCTCGTGAATTATCAGAGCCAAGTTCACGTTCAGCTACTGGCAATGATAAGTGATCATCAGCTGGAAAACTGATAAGTGGTAAAGGGACAGTGGCATGTAAATCCACTTCATCAGATTGCTTGCAGGGAAAAATATTCTCATTGAACACAACATCTCAAGAAACTACATAGCAACATTCTTCAAGATCATACAGCCTATATCCCTTATGTCATGGTGAGAAACCCAAGAAAATGCATCTATGTGCCCTTGGTGTAAACTTATCTTTGTGTGGTTTTACAACTGCTGAAAAACACATGCATCCAAACACCTTCAAAACATCATATGATGGAAGCCTGCCAAATAAAATTTCATAAGGAGTCTTCCAAGAAAGTCCAAAAGCAGGCCACCTGTTAATCAAATAAGTAGCATGCAAAACACAATCACCCCAAAATTTCTTGGGCGAACCGGATTGGAACATCAAAGATCTAGCCACCTGTATCAAGTGCCTATGCTTCCTCTCTACAGTCCCGTTTTGCTGTGGAGTATAAGTACAACTTCTTTGATGTAAAATATCATTGTGCTTCAATAAGTCTTGAAAACTAGAACTCAAGAACTCAGCTCCATTGTCAGACTGAACTATTTTAATAGTTCTTTCAAATTGTGTCTTCACCATTATTAAAAATGACTGAAAGATACCATACACTTGTGTTTTATGACTCATTAAATAGGTCCATATACTTTTACTAAAGTCATCCACTATAGTTAAAAAATAATAAGCTCCTAACAGTGATGCTTGTTTATAAGGACCCCAAATATCAATGTGAATGAGCATAAAAAGAGAGGAAGCCACAGAATTGCTAACAGGAAAAAATCTTCTAGTTTGCTTAGCTAATGGACATATCTCACAGCAAACATCTTCTAAGTACTTGTTATTACAATTCAAATGTCTCATGACAATTAAAGAAGGGTGCCCAAGCCTCTGATGCCATATGGCAGAGGAGATGACCCTTTTATTCTCAGTACAGCCTTTGCCAACTAAAACAAAACTAAGAAAAACATCATTCTTAGTAGGTGTCCTTTTACTCTTCTTAAAGGCATCTCCAGACAACAAATATAAACTACCCACTACCTTTCCCACAGCTAAGACAGTCTCAATCTTCAGGTCTTGTAAGGCACAGTACGATGGGTAAAAACCAAACTTTACTGAAGCTGATTTGGAAAGTTTATTCACAGACAATAAATTGTGAGTGAAAGAGGGAATATATAGCACATTTTCAAGCACCAAGTCAGGACCAAACTTAATATTCCCTTTTAATTTGACTTGTTTAGTTTCTCCGCTAGGTAGATGCACTAACGTGGGTGTATCAACTTCAATCAAACACAAGAAAACATCCTTTTTATTGCAAATGTGAGTGAAAGCTCCAGTATCCACAATCCAACTATCAGATAAACCATTACTAACTGCCATATTTGCATTAAAAACATAATGAATAGAATTACCTGGACAATCAACTCGTGCGAAATTCGTGAACTCTGCATCTACCAGCTGCTTTCCTTTCAGCAATTTCATCAGTTCTTGTTGAATTAAAGCACTCAAGCCAGAGTTATTATCCTTACACTTGTTAGAATCGTCTACATCCTCTAAATAAAGGAGACTAAACCATATTAAGTTGTTTGCCTTTATAACCTCCTCTCACAATTCCTTTCTTTTGCTTCAGATCTTTCCATCAATCAAGATAACCATGCAGTTTGAAACACGTATATATCTTTCTCATGGCCTTCAGTCTTACAGTGTTCACAATATTTATCTTCCTTTTTCTTTCTGTCTTTCTTCTTCCATGTATTCTTTGTGCCGGTTTGACTTCTTGCCATCATTGCAAAAGCATCTAAAACTTCTGTATGCTGGATCTGGATCTGTCTCTATCTCTCTACTCGTGAGATCATGGAATATACTTTTTCCACACTAGGTAACGGATCAGACGCAAGGATTTGACTTCTAATATTGTCATAATATTGATTCAATCCCATCAACAGTTGCAAAACCTTTTGCTTCATATCAATCATTTTGAGCTTCTTATTCAATCCACATTTACAACCATTACAAGAGCAGACAGGTAAAGGTTCAAGTCTATTCATCTCATCCCAATATTTTGCAAGTTTGATGTAGTAAACAGCCAAGGAATTATTGCCTTGTTCAGTAAAACTTATCTCCCATTGAATCTGACACAGCTGAGGACTGTTACTCTTGTCTCCAAATCTTTCTTCCAGCCTATCCCGAAGAACCTTAGATGTTAGGGCTGTATATAAAAGAATCTATAATTTCCTTGACCATAGAGTTCAGGATCTATTGCTTAATCATACAGTCAACCTTCCTCCACCTTTTATACTCATTTCCATTCTTTGGAACATTGATAGATCCATTAATAAAACCTAACTTATCCTTTTCCTCTAAAGAATTCATCATCGACATACTCTAGCTCATAAAGTTGTTTCCAGTCAAAGGATTAGCCACCAGAACCATACCTGGATGATCCGAGCTATGCAGCTTCAGCGGATCTTCTTCATAATCCATGGTAACTTCACCTCTCAATCGATGCTCCCTGACATTACCACCATTGATCGATGAATTTGTGCCTCGTCCATTATCTTGATCATCCATGGCTTAAACAATAAAAAATGTGGATCGTAATGCTTTGATACCATGAACAAATTCAAGGTTACCAAATCAAGCTCTATTGAGCTTGAGAGAAAACAAAGGAAATCTTATGTCTCTGTTTTATTACTTCATCACAACGAAAAATGTGTTAAACAAGATTTATATACATCAGTAAACTAATTAGAGTTAATTAACTTAAGAATAACTGCCATTTAACTCTACTAGTTAGTTAACTAAACTACTAACAAAACAAACAAACAAACAAAGTAAAAATAAAATTCATATTTCTACAATTCCATCCGGATGAAAGGCTGATGGCAGAGATTTGAGGGGATACTTATGCCAATCAAG
This sequence comes from Excoecaria agallocha, assembly GCA_037975025.1. Taxonomy (NCBI): domain Eukaryota; kingdom Viridiplantae; phylum Streptophyta; class Magnoliopsida; order Malpighiales; family Euphorbiaceae; genus Excoecaria; species Excoecaria agallocha. Next base: position 7,953,436 of record CM075820.1, read on the forward strand.
ATGTTGTAAGTTGCTAGGAAGGCATTTGAGGCCTTTAGGAAGTAGAGCATTTGAGATTTTAAGCACTCTCAGGTTGTTCATTTTTGAGAAGGCATTTTCACTCAAAATGGGACGTCGTTTAAATGACTTGGAGGTTATCATTTCAACTAATTCTGTTCCCTGATTATTAGAGGCTTAAAAATGAGTTATGTACAGAACAAAAAAATAGTTTGTTAAGTAAATTAATGTATGCTTAAATATGTGTACTACTTACTGTGTTTCTTCCAAACATGCTACAGATATTCTCATCAACCCACAACCTGCTGTGCTTTCCAGGCTCATTTAGAGATTCTTTCCTGATGATATTTTGTCCCATTTCTTGCAAAAAATCATGCATCCACAACTCGTTGTAGTTTGTAATACTTATGAGAGACTTATCGATGAGAACTCGAATTCTAATGGCAGAACAAAAATTTGTTACCTAGTCTTTATCCATCCTTTTGTAAAGACAAGAAATATCCAGAAATATTTTCTTTTCCGATTGTCTTAGTCCATAAAAACTTATTTCAAGCCTATCCAAGATTTCATTTCTAGAATCTTTCACTAGTTCTACTAAGGCTCTTCTCCACTCTTTTATACTTCTGTTATATAAAAAGCTGCCAAAAACTTCAAGAGCCAATGGAAGCCCATGAGCATGTTTCACAACTTCTATGGACATCTCTGCAAAATCTTCAACAGGATGGATAGTCTTAAAGGCTTTCAAATAGGAGAGTTGTAAAGCTTCCTCAAACTTTAATTCTTCCATCTTATATACTTCATCTACTCCATAAAGCTGAAGCAACTGCACATCTCTAGTGGTTATGATGATTTTGCTTCCTAAAGCAAACCAATCACGATTTCTAACCAAATTATCTAATTGGCATGATTCATCAACATCATCAAGAATAAGAATAAAAAAAATTACATATATATTAAAAAAATATCAACTTTAAGCTATAATACAACCATAACAATAATTAATTATTATCAATTACAATATATATACTAATATAAAAAAACTATAAAATACTATTTTTAAAAATAACATACAAAATTGAATTATGTTTATGATAAATTGAAAAGTCAATAGACTGTTGGACATACTTTAGAGAAAAATTAAATGTTATAAATAAATTGCAACATAACCAAAGTAAAAATTCAAAATATAAATTTTTTTGGACTATTTACACATAAATTCCAACATTTCACTTTATAATATTTCAATTGTATTAAACTATAATAGAACAATATCATTTATTCTTTTATACTTTGTGATAAACCAAGAAGATCTACAAGAGTACCCATTAAAAATAGGAAGTACTGCACTACGTGAATGATGCAGACCTATTAGTTTTATTTTTACTATTGTCCTATAATTTAGAATGAATCAATTTCTGTTTTCATAAGTGTCAGTTGTGAAGTTGGCCTGATTATGATCATGAGTCATGGGCCCAAGTAGTTGCTATTTGATAGGAAGTGATGGTTATTTTATTTGCATTTAAATTCCAGTAAAAGAAGAAGAAAGTCATCAGTTCACTCAAAAACAAACTTGTGGCTTATTCTCGCCCTAAGTAGAACTCTGTCAAAATTAAAATTATTGTGGCTTTGACTGGGACCTATCAATGGTATCAGAGCCAGCACATTATGACTACTAACAAAGAACGGATTGAAATTCTTGAAAGAGGATTAACAGGACTCCAGGATAGCTTGCGTCATTTGGAGCTTGGCATAACGAACAAATTGCAGCACCTCGAAGGGACACTTAGCCAAGTAACAGCAGCCTTGCAAGCTCATAAAGAAGAATCCAGCAGCAATAATAGTCAAGGAACTCGCAATCATCATGAAGAGACAAAGGAGAATCAAGAGGTGGGACGATCTTTGCTCTCATCTAAAATTGCTAAACTTGAGTTCCCAAAATACTCAGGCGATGACCCTATAGAATGGCTCAACAAGGTGGATCAATTTTTCACATTTCATGGCACAATTGCAGTCCAAAATCTGCCATTGGCAGCCTATCATCTCATAGGTGAGGTGAATCAATGGTGGCGTTGGCTAAAGAGAGCGTACAGGGAGCAAGGACAAGAAATCACATGAGAAATTTTTGAAGAAGAACTCTGGGCTCGATTTGGACCCACAGAATGTGAAGATTTTGATGAAGCTTTATCCAGGGTGAAACAAGTGGGCTCCTTACGGGACTACCAAAAGGAATTTGAGAAGCTTGGTAATCGTGTGCAAGGGTGGACACAGAAAGCATTAGTTGGGACTTTTATGGGAGGTCTTAAATCCGAAATTGCTGATGGAATTCGCATGTTTAGACCCAAGTCATTGAAAGAAGAAATTAGGGTTGCACGGATGCGTGATGAACAACTAGCATGGCAATTTATCAAAGCTGATAGGTCCCAGTCAAAGCCATAATAATTTTAATTTTGATAGAGTTCTACTTAGGGCGAGAATATGCCACAAGTTTGTTTTTGAGTGAACTGATGACTTTCTTCTTCTTTTACTGGAATTTAAATGCAAATAAAATAACCACCACTTCCTATCAAATAGCAACTACTTGGGCCCATGACTCATGATCATAATCAGGCCAACTTCACCACTGACACTTATGAAAACAGAAATTAATTCATTCTAAATTAAAGGACAATAGTAAAAATAAAACTAACAGGTCTGCATCATTCACGTAGTGCAGTACTTTCGATTTTTAATGGGTACTCTTGTAGATCTTCTTGGTTTATCAATTTCCTCCCCATCTAGTGAAACCTTGTCCTCAAGGTTCAAATTAATAAATTGATCTAGCAACTAAGGAGTGTTTTACCAAATAGCATCTTCAAGTGGACGATGCTTCATCATCCTCATTGCTTGGCATAATCTTGCCTTCCAATAATAGAAGTTGAGGTTTGTGACATTTATGTCCAGGGATGAACTTCTCATTGCAATTAAAACATAGTCCTTGTACCCTTCGTTTTTGCATCTCGTCCCAAGTTAGTCGTTTCATGGGAAAAGGATGATTAGATGGTGGTGAAGAAGTAGTATTAAATTGGGAGTGGTTGAGTGGACTTGCTTTGATAAATTTCCATGCTAGTTGTTCATCACGCATCTGTACCAGGCTAATTGCTTCTTTCAATGACTTGGGTCTAAGCATGTGAATTCCATCAGCAATTACAGGTTTAAGACCTCCCATAAAAGTCCCAATTAATGCTTTCTGCGTCCATCCTTGCACATGATTACCAAGCTTCTCAAATTCCTTTTGGTAGTCCCGCAAGAAGCCCACTTGTTTCACCCTAGACAAAGCTTCATCAAAATCTTCACATTTTGTGGGTCCAAATCGACCCAGAGTTCTTCTTCAAAAATTTCCCATGTGACTTCTTGTCCTTCCTCCCTGTACGCTCTCCTTAGCCAATGCCACCATTGATTCGCCTCACCTATGAGATGACAGGCTGCCAATGGCACCTTTTGGGCTGCAGTTGTGCCATGAAATGTGAAAACTTGATCCACCTTGTTGAGCCATTCTATAGGGTCATTACCTGAGTATTTTGGGAACTCGAGTTTAGCAATTTTAGATGAGAGCAAAGATCGTCCCACCTCCTGATTCTCCTTTGTCTATTCGTGATGATTGCGAGTTCCTTATCTATTATTGCTATTGGATTCTTCTTTATGAGCTTGTAAGGCTGCTGTTACTTGGCTAAGTGTCCCTTCGAGGTGCTGCAATTTGTCCATTATGCCAAGCTCCAAACGACGCAAGCTATCCTGGAGTCCTGTTAATCCTCCTTCGAGAATTTCAATTCGTTCCTTGTTAGTAGTCATAATGTGCTAGCTCTGATACCACCGATAGGTCCCAGTCAAAGCCATAATAATTTTAATTTTGGCAGAGTTCTACTTAGGGTGAGAATAAGCCACAAGTTTGTTTTTGAGTGAACTGATGACTTTCTTCTTCTTTTCTGGAATTTAAATGCAAATAAAATAAGTCACATGGGAAATTTTTGAAGAAGAACTCTGGGCTCGATTTGGACCCATAGAATGTGAAGATTTTGATGAAGCTTTGTCCAGGGTGAAACAAGTGGGCTCCTTGCGGGACTACCAAAAGGAATTTGAGAAGCTTGGTAATCATGTGCAAGGGTGGACGCAAAAAGCATTAGTTGGGACTTTTATGGGAGGTCTTAAACCCGAAATTGCGGATGAAATTCGCATGTTTAGACCCAAGTCATTGAAAGAAGCAATTAGCCTGGCACGGATGCGTGATGAACAACTAGCACGGCAATTTATCAAAGCAAGCCCACTCTACCACTCCCAATTTAATACTGCTTCTTCACCACCATCTAATCATCCCTCTCCCATGAAACGACTAACTTGGGACGAGATGCAAAAACGAAGGGTACAAGGACTATGTTTTAATTGCAATGAGAAGTTCATCCCTGGGCATAAATGTCACAAACCTCAACTTCTATTATTGGAAGGCGAGATTATACCAAGCAATGAGGATGATGAAGCATCGACCACTTGAAGATGCTATTTGGTAAAACACTCCCTAGTTGCTAGATCAATTTATTAATTTGAACCTTGAGGACAAGGTTCCGTTGGATGGAGAGGAAATTGATAAACTAAGAAGATCTACAAGAGTACCCATTAAAAATCGGAAGTACTGCACTACGTGAATGATGCAGACCTGTTAGTTTTATTTTTACTATTGTCCTTTAATTTAGAATGAATTAATTTCTGTTTTCATAAATGTCAATTGTGAAGTTGGCCTGATTATGATCATGAGTCATGCCCCCAAATAGTTGCTATTTGATAGGAAGTGGTGGTTATTTTATTTGCATTTAAATTCCAATAAAAGAAGAAGAAAGTCATCAGTTCACTCAAAAACAAACTTGTGGCTTATTCTCGCCCTAAGTAGAACTCTATCAAAATTAAAATTATTGTGGCTTTAACTGGGACCTATCACTTTGACTCGATCCAACCCTAATAAAATAGTTTTGCAGTTTTAAACATGTTTAGAAGTTAGAACAGAATCAAATATTGAATTTACTATCTATCTTGGGTTCGGATTTAATGTATCAAAGCAACTTTTACCCAAACTCCATTTATGAAATATTAATTAATCAATTGGAAAATAATATTTCTACTTCTATATAATATAAAAAAATTAAATAAATCAAAAACAACCTTGATTAAATCTTTATTTGCAAAAATAACTTCAATTTGATATAATCATTAATTATTAAATTTATGAAACGATAAGAAATGGAATTATCGCGTTCCAAAATTCAAATCCAATTATTATTATTATTATTATTATTATTATTATTATTATTGAAATTTTATATAATCATCAATTATTAAAATTATGAAATGAGAAGGATCGAATCGAATTATAACGTTCCAACTTCAATCCATATTATTATTATTATTATTATTATTATTATTATTATTATTATTATTATTATTGTTAACCTTTCCAATACTCTTAGCATTTTTCCTTCCAACTTTGAACGGATAAATAATAGTGCTCCAAAATTAACTATTATTATTAGTAGTAGATATTTATTTTTATTTCTTAAATTATCGGGTTTTTTAAAATAATATTTTTAAAAATATATTTTGAAATATGATATTACAGTAAAGTTATTTTGAAATACGCTTGGTTATTTGTAAAAGAAAGAAAAGAGGGAATTACATATGGGAAGGGAAAATAAAGAGAGAAGGACAAAGTTGTCCAAATTTTGGCCAAGAGTTTTGGCTAAAATCAAAATCCAGCCGTCCAACAGAAATTGCTGCATGTCTAGGGTTCATATGTGTTATAAAATATAATCTAGCGATTTTCCGGCCGATTTCTAACTATTTTATATTTCTAAATAATTTTATTGTAAAACCAAATTTTGAATCTTTTTTCAAAAAATTCATTATTTTTAAAAAGCACCTAAATTATCTACCTCATTTTCTTATATATATTTTTTATTATTAGCAAGAAGTGATAACTGATAAGGATTGAAATTTCTTGAGCTTGACCGAAGAGCTATTCTTATAAGAAAAGGTTAAAACTCCTTTTTTTTTTTTTTCCTTAATTCAGCACATAGATTTATTAAAATGCTATTAGAACGTAAAAGCATTTGATAATTCATTTATTAATTGAATTTTATATAATATTTTATTATTATTATTATTATTATTATTATTATTAGTTAGAATAGAATTATAAAATCTATAATAAAATTTATAACAATCTTTTGATTATAATTTAATAATCAATGGATTTTAGAATTTGATTCCTTTTAAAATTAGAATTTTAACATTATTTATAGAGCAAAGTTTTTATATTATAGTATTTTTGCATTATAATCATTGATTTGCTTGAGTAGATAGGCACATCTTTCACATATATTTCATTAAAAACTTTTTTTTTTTTTTTGTATGCAGGCAATAATATAGATTGCTTTTTAATAGCCATGTCTGGTCGCACCTCTTTCATGAGTTATTTAATTAGATGGAATATAGACAATATTGTTATGTAATATTTTTCTTATTTTAATATTTGATTTTTGTCTTTTTTTATTGTTACTAATATATGTATAATTATGGCTTATTATTATGTAAATATATGCTATTAATTATTTTCTAAATGATTGAAAATGTTATTTTCTCAATTTACTCCGATTGATGAGTTTTAGCTAGAGGTGGCAAATGGACAGGTTAGGTAGGTTTGACTTAGACCATAAATATACGAGTTATAAATTGATCAAAAAATATAGATCATAAATGGGCTAATATCCAAATGGATTGAATGCTTTTAGACCGATTTATGAATTTAATACAAATTATTATAAAATTTTTTATTAATAAATTAATTGACACTGAAAATTATCAAGATGGAACCTTACCAACACTCCTTTCAAATGATTATACATTGGCAAAGGTAAAGTTAATAAATTATTCTCAAGTAATAATAATAATAATAATAATAATAATAATAATAATAATAATAATAATAATAATAATAATAATAATAATATTTTCCGGGACTTTAACACAATATTTTTAGATGCACCTGTTGGAGTTGGATTTTCTTACTCAACAACACCAGAAGGCTACCATTCGAGTGATACTATATATGCAGAGCACATCTATGAATTTATACAAAAGGTCAGTTTTATTTATTTATTTATTATATTTATCTATTTATTTATTTTGCAAAATAAAAATAAAGCAATTTTGTTTAAGGTTAAATTGCATATTTGCAGTCGCTGAAGGAAAATCAGAAATTTTCCAGTAATTTCCTCTACTTTGGTGGCGAAGGGTGTGCTGGAAATGTTATCCCACCAGCAATACAAAAAATTTTCTATGGTAAGTTAAACGTACGTAGTTTCTTTTTAATATAATTTTTTTATGTTAAATAGTTAATTTAGATTAACATAATATTTATTTTCCATCATGGTTAAAAAATTATTATTGAAATAATTTAATCATCTTAAAAATGAACTTGAAATTCAAGATTTGTTTTTTTTTTTAAAATAGAGTCCAAATTTATGAAATTTTTATTCTTTTTTATCCGTTATTTTTGGTGGTTTTACAAACTAGCAGGTAACGAAGACAGTTGAGATAAGCTATTTACTATGGTTTTATAAACTAGCAGGTAGCGAAGATAGTGGAGATAAGCCATTTATTAGTATTGAGGTAATTGTTTGAATTTACAGCTTTCAAGCCATTTTACCCTATTATATATATATATATATATATATATATATATATATATTATAAATTTTGGGCATTTTAAGGTTGTTAATCATGGAGTTAACAAGGATGTAGTGACAAGATTGGAAGAAGAAGGTGCTGAAATGCTGTTAATTCAAATGTGTAGAATTAGAGTACTGATAATTGTGAATTATGTATACTATATTTTTAGTATGTTTTTATGTGTTTAAATTGTTTAATTTGGTGTTAATTTGGTTGATTTTATGATTAATTATTTAATTTGTGTGTTTTTAGGTTGAATTGCAAGTTATGGTGTTTTTAAGGGCTAAATTGAAGAGAAGGGGGAGTTAATTGAAGAAATGAGGAGTTTAGGGGCAATTTGGTAATTATGTAATTTGGAAGCTTGATTCTCGTGAAGAGCAGAGAAGAGGACTTTTTTGTTTGTTGTTGATTTTTAGTTGAGTCAACAGATGAAATCTTTTGTCACTTAGTATCGATAAATTATTACGAATGGCAAAAGATTTCACTCAATTGAACATAAAATTCTAAAATTTTCGAATTCGAACAAGATATAAAATAAGAAGAGATAAATGATCAAAAAATTTAAGATTAAACTGAAATTAAAAAGATAATAAATATTCAAAATGCAATATTTATTATAATAATGTTCATAGTAATATAATAATCATGAAATATTCAATTATATCATGACATAAATTTAAATTTATATCCATTTTATTCAAATATTTATTTATCATAGCTAAGTATGAGTTAAAAGCTAATTATAAAAGTATTTCTCATCACGTTAGAATTTATATAAAAAATTAAAATTTCAAGTCAGTTTGAATTTAAATAGACATAGTATAATTAACAAAATATATTATTAGAGTTCGTTTGGCTAAATATGATAAAATTAAATCCAAAATAAATCAAAATATAATAAATTGTAATAGTTATAGAATAAAATTTAATAATTGATAAATTTAAAAGAATAAAATATTAAAATAATAAATTTAATTATCTTTTGAAAAGGATTTAGGTATCAGGATGTAAAAGTTTTTACTAGACTAAAAAAAAAAGTGTAATTGCCAAATTAAAATGAAAGAAAGGAAAGGTGTCAGAGAGGGAGAGTAAGAGGGATCCACTAGCTTTTGTAAAAACCGGACCGAACTGGATGAATTTATAGTTCAACCGGTCAGTTTTACTTTTTCCTATTTTGTTCGGGTTTTATTTTTTGGACCGGCTCAAAGTCCCATTCCCGATTTCCCGGTCAGACTAGCCAGTCCACTCTGGTTTTTACCAACATTGAAAATTTTAACACATCAGTTTAGACATTAATTTTAATTTTTTCCATAATTTATTAGCAAATCATTATTTACCCAGAAAGATTTTAAATCTATGATCACTTTATATCAATATATAGGAAATTGATATAAATTTTATATATATCTTAAACTCCTCATTCTATAAAAATTAAAGTTGAACTTTCCTAATATTTTTAATAATTTCACCAGAATCCTTCAATTTAAGATCCTACACATAAGTCCTAGTGGATAAAAATAAAAGAATTAATTGGAAGAACAACTAAAGTAATATATATATATATATATATATATATATATATATATATATATATATATATATATATATATATATATATATATATATATATATATATATATTTGGAAAAAAAAAAAAAAAGAGCAAAGAGTGGTACCTCAAATGCAGAGAGAAAGGGCTAGAGAAATCAACAACACCCAGCTGATAGGGAAAACAATGGACATTACATCAAGGATATATTTATAATCAATGGTATTTTGTAAATAAGCACAAAAGTATGGGATACAATAGTAATTGAAAAGCACAAAGAAAATTCAAATATCCGAATTTTTTTGATTAAATTTTTTTATATTTATTTATAAATTATAGTTTAATGCTTTAATATTATAATATATATATACATACACGCGAAGAAGGGTAAATGTCCAACAAATTTCGTGGAAAATGAGGGATTTTTGTTTGCTACCTCAACAAAAGAAAAAGTATGTCAAGAGAAGGATAAAAATGCAACTCAAATTATTATGCAATATTGACTTTTAGACTATTTCGAGTCTACCAATGCCACCCCAACTGTTACGCACATATAATCTACTGGAATGTCTCCTCCTCAAACAGCTTATTATTTTTATTTTTCCTCTTTCAGATAATTACTCCAAATTTTATGGAAAAAAATCAAATCTTCTGTCCAACCCTATTTCGTGGAAAATGAGGGATTTTGTTTGGAACCTTAACTCGAATTGTTACGCAAGATTGACTTTTAGACTATTTCGAGTTTACCAATCGGTTGGCTTCTGATAACAGCTCGGCAATGTCAAACTGGTTTCTATGTGTTACTTCTGATTGATATTTCGAAGAATTTGCAAATGAAAATATTCCGACAGGATTCAGCGAAAAGACACTCTGACGGTCAAATCAGTAATTGATCAAAAGATAAGCTTAATGGAAAAGATGGCTTGGAAGAACATACCTGTCAATCGCGACTGTTTATATAGGGGTGAGTACCCGATTCTTATTAAGAATCCTAACAACCATGGGAGTCCTGCCGAAGAGGACTTCTGCCTAGATAGGAAGTCTTTCCTAAGTAGGAAGTTGGTCTCCAATCTGCATCCTAACTAGACTTGAGAAACGGCACTGTTGAGCTGCTCCGCTCATAAGGCTCCCATAATTGAGATCTAGGTTATGGGCCTAGACTTGAGGCCCAGTTCAGTTATCATAAGTCCCCCCGAAGTATGAGACATTTATGTCGATAACCTGCCGAGCTCTCCTATAACGTTTTGAATTATTCATTTAAGCTACGTAGCTGTCTTGATTTTCGAGAATCGTAGCGACGCTTCTGTTTCCATAGTAGCAATAATTGCCACCCTTTCGATCCCTATGCTGTCAGAATTATAATTGGATCTCCTCGAGTCCTGTACCCAACTATTGACGTAATTAGTTTCACACACATCGGTGAAATCTAAGCCATCTGATTCATTTTGATCTGATGGTTTACCCCTACTATATATACCCTTCAAATTGCTTCATTTTTACCTTTTCGCTATCATTTCTATGCTTATTTCTCTCTTTTCTGGGCATTACATACTTCAATCTTCTCCCGATTTTTTACTTCAAATTTCAGGTCAGTTTCTCTATCACCGCCTTTTTCCATTTCCTTTCTGCTTCATCCTTCATTTTTGCTTCGCTTTTATCTTTATTGCAAAATGAGTGGAACCTCATACTCTAGCGAGATTAGGATTTCTGACAACCTATTAGAGGATAGTACCCCGAGCACTTCAGCTCGTAGTTTGTCCACTAATAGCACACCCATAAAAATCCCTGAATGCCAAACGACTCCTCCGACCCCAACCTGATTCCCAAAGCTACTACTGTAACTCCCCCTGGCGTAGAAGTGCCGATAACCAACAACCTTAGGCCATGGAGGCCACTGAAATCCAATCCACGCATAGCTGACATAAGTTCATCCGTGAATGCGGCCGAGTTACCTACCTTGCAGGCCAAATTAGGAATAGCCCCACGATAAAACTCCTGGCTCTTAGCACTTACATCCCGGCCAACCACAACTTTAATGATAAGAAAGAACTTATCCTATACGAGGCTAACATCCGAGATAAGGTCACCATTCCTCTGACTCATTTTGAAACCTCTCTCTTAAAATACTACGACCTCACCATTAGCTAATTGCACCCCAATACCTGGCTTACGCTTATAGGTCTTTAAATTTGGACAACAAAGAATGGGATCGACCTCACTGTTTGCCTATTCAAGGCTAATAATGTGGTCGGTCTTAGAAATATAACCGAGAACCACTGCCATGTATAAGCTAGACCAGGGTACGATATTTTTTCAGGAAAGCCAGACTCTCTTAAAAACTAGAAGCACCGATTCTTTGTTATAGAAAGAAATAAGGAGTTCTCCTTCCAGACTTTCTAGGGTCAATTCGTGAACCGAAATGAGCCACGTGTGGCCTTTACTCAAGATGAGGAGAAGGATTTAGCTCGATAGAGAGAGCTCTATCGTTAGAAGATTGACATTTATGAATTCTTAGAACCTAAATCCTCCTTTGAGCCCCCCAACGATATACGAGGTATATTTACTGATTCCTGTACGAGTACTAACTCTAATTTTTCTCATTGTATTATTGTTTTGCAGTTATGAAGAGGGCCAGAAAATAATCCTTTGGCTAAAAAGTCAAGGCTAAGAGGGCTAAGCTCGAAGAGGGGCCCCATCCTTTAGATGCCAAACATGTTTAGACGAAGAGTGTGACCTCTAATCCTACCTCCGTCCCTTTCATTCCTGCCGTTGTTGGGGCAGTGGGCTCTGTTCCTGCTTCTATAAACTGGACTCAAGATTTTCCTGCTCCGAGCTCTCCACCAAATAGCCCGTCAAATGCCATAACCATCTTAGATGCTTCTCCTACTGATGTGGAACCCCAGCCTATATGCCAAACTAGAACGCCAATATACCGTGAATATTGAACATAAATAAGATAATAAATCCCCAATCTAAAGCACCCCCAAACAAGATTGATTGGAAATGCTTATGATAGATTGATTTAGTAAACAAAAAAAAAGAAGAATCAAGCATACATTAATCATGCAAATAGCCTAAGTCTAATTCTTCATGTAATAGCAAGAATTAATAATAAATTAACTCTCACAAATTCGGCCAAGCCAAAGGAAATTCTTATTAATCAAAATTCAAGTCTTTTACAAATAAAGAATTCAACCCTTTATATAGGCTAGGCAGCCATCCCTCCTTAGATGAATTAAAATCAAACACTAACTCTAAGAGATAAATAATGAAATAAATAACAAAGATAATTCCTAACCTTTATTTACATGTATTTGGCCATAATATGGACTAAGTACATGAATAAATAAAGATAAATACAATCTGAAAATAATCCTAAAAGCTGGTGATAAATATGCATGATTATCATAAGAAAATGAAGGAATGAATGTAGACTTTAATGTTGGCTAAAAGTGAATTTCGGCCAGCCCTTTAAAGATATGGTCAAGCTATTATTTCTCCCTCAAACTCTACTTAATAACATCCCAAAATAATAAGTATTTATTAAGGAAAATCCATTCCTAAAATTTAGGACCCTAAGTTCACCAATATAGGCCTAAACCTAAATCTGACCTAAACCTATTAAAATTCAATTCTCCCATGTAAAATTTGGCCCCTTTAGGTATTTTAAGCCTCAAATAGTTATTTTGGCCTAACTCTTTAGAAGAGATAAGCCCAACTTTAGCCTACCCACTTAAACTACCCAAAACAGTAAAATAAGCCCAAAATAAAACAAACTTATTCTAATAAAGCCCAATTCATTTTCCTATGTTCTAGGCTGTCCAAATATACTTAATTAAATGTTAAATAAATAATATAAACTAAATAAAGTAGCTTAAAGGCCCATTACACCATTCGGCCTAAACTTGTCTTCATAGTCCAATTTAGCTTCTTTCTCTTCTTGAACTTGCATCTTCTCTATGTAAGGTTTCATGAATGCTTGTAGGACTTCTTTAGCTTCTTTGACCTTGCTCTTGTTATTGGTCCTTGAGGAAATGCTAGTTCATCTCTCTTATTGCCATTGTGCTTGGTCGTGCTCATATCACCTACCTCTCCAGTTAACCCATCTTCTAACGTGGGCCGACCATCAGTTCTTCTTCCTAGTCTTTTTTCCTCCCAAGCCTCAAAACAAAGGTCGGCTCCCTTTGCCCCAAAGTGGAACGAGTGGGTTAATAAGATGATAGAGGAGGTTCGGGGCCTTTGGCTTTCCAACCCCTTTGCCTATAGCTCCATGAATCCCGAGTTCAACAGTTTCTACTCCCTATTGACTTATGTTTCGAATGAAGTGTCCTCCTTCATGAATTTAAGGGTAGATTGTTTATCTTCTATGATGAGGCAGCATTAGGTCGAGGTATGTGATTCCTATAATGACTATACTAAATTAACTTGATTACTGTTACTAATTACATTTCATTAATTCATAATACATGGGGTTATGTTAATCTAATCAACTATCATATATCATAACTTGTGAGTCATCTGTTAATGATGCATATAGATATATATACACTATACAAGTCATAAAAGATTAAGTCTATTACATTAAAATTCTGTTGGGTTATTAATTACAAAACTTAATTATCATATTACTTTAAGACAAGATTCATCATGATCTACTCAAAAAGATACAAAAATGAAGCTCATACATTGAAATAATTCTTCCTAATCTGATGTTTGCTTCTGAAGTTGTTGGCTTTATCCCTAAAGAAAGGGTCTAACCTATGAACCTATACGGATAAATACCCGTGTTAAGCTATAAAGCTTAGTGGGGAACAAAATAACATGTTGATAACCATTCACAATGGTTACCATCAAGCATACAACAATAATACAAAATAAAATGCATTCATTCCATTAAGACATAATATTAAGTACATTATTGGAAGCAATAACTATATCATTTAATCATAATAATAAAAAATTACAAACTATGTATGCATGTGATTCATTGTATAAAATGCCTACTTAAATTTCTATGGGTGTGGATAACGGGTGTTGTAGATATCTGAAGATATCAAACATATAAATACCCGAAGGTACTAAATTAATCTGTGGACCCGACAGGGGTCAGAACTGTGGTCTCATTTAGAGATATACTGTGGACCCATACAGGTCAAACTATACTAGCTGTGACTGTAACCCTATATGCATGCTTATCTATCCACAACCAACTTCCAATCCAGGCATTATTTATTTCATATATTATCGTGTCATTTCTTGTGATTAATTTATCATATTCCATCATATAGAAAGATTGTACATGTAAATATCCATTATAATCAAGATAGTATAATTTAACTATTAGCATATTATTTTGGTAATGCGAAATGTGTATATACATAGGCATTATTCATAGTAAGTAATGTAAATCAAGCATATTCATAAACTAACTTTAATAAAATTTCATATATATTTATGTTTAGCATTCCTATATGCTTGAATTTTAAGGCCTATTATGTCCGGTTACGAAAGTAACACATAGGGGTAGCCTACTATAGTGAAAAAAAGAAAAAAATAGGCAAGTATAGGGGACATGCACTTGTTGTCGCGCTCGCGGCAATAGTCATGCTCGCGACAGTCGGCTACTGCCCAAATAAATGTTCGTTGTTGTCGTGCTCGTGACAATAGTAGCGCTCGCGATAGTCAACGATGGCCCAAATATTCAACGTTCATGCTCATAAAATCCTATAAGCTAGTTAAGACATTTGACTTGTACATAAATTTTAGGCATACCAAAAGACTTTTCCTGGTAAAG
This sequence comes from Excoecaria agallocha, assembly GCA_037975025.1. NCBI lineage: Eukaryota > Viridiplantae > Streptophyta > Magnoliopsida > Malpighiales > Euphorbiaceae > Excoecaria > Excoecaria agallocha. The sequence goes on from CM075820.1 coordinate 7,968,527, forward strand.
TTGTCTTCTACAAAGTTTTAGCCTATATTTCTAGTCTCTAAAACATCAAAAATCATCTCAATCTGACCTGAAAATCTTAAGATATGCCAAGAAAACCACAAGTTGTTCCTAAATATGTGGTAACAACCATAACCAGATTTCAACACAAATTTTCATTATCATGCAATGAAAATCAATTTTCGGTCTCTTCTAACAAAATCAATATATATGTGTCTAGTTTATATACCAACTAGAATTTCTCAATTTGAATAACTATAACTCAAGTTATGGCTAAAAGAGTACAGACTGGTCCCTTGATTCTTAAAACAGATTTTTACATTTTTCAACAAAACTTGCCTCTTTCATCCCTAAACCATTTCCAAGCTTAAGATCAACACATAAAATATATAATAGCAATAGGACAGACATCTCTTATGTCAAGACATCAAGCATACACACACCCAATCATTCAAGTTCCTATACCTTTCAAAGCTCCAACTTTCTTCACTCTTGAATTATTTCTTTTTCCTTCTTTTTGCTAGCTTCTCCTTCTAAGAAATAAGAACACCATCATGAACATCCAACACTTTATTCAATGAATAATACATAACAAAAGAAAATACAAGGATACCTTATAATCAAAATCAACTAAATCTTCCTTCTCTTGCCCCAAAACCCAAAAGATCTAAAGAAAGAGTTTGAGAGAGAGATTTTAGAGTTTGAGGAGGGTTGAAGATGGCTAAAATTTATCCTTGAATGGCCGGCCATCACTCTCAAATCTCTTCTCCCAAAAATCTTTCTAGAAGCCAAATGGCCTCACCTAATTGGACCCCTAAAAGATTTTTATGGAAAAAATGCCCAAAGGTCCACAACTTCCATTAATTTTAGATATTGCCCCAAAACTTACCCTTTCCTTTTTCAATTATACCGTTCTCTAGTCATTTTCATGGAAAATTTTCTCTTTAGTCCGTATCTTTCCTTTATTTCTACTTATGCCCCAAACTAATCTTTGCACTTTTTAATTAGGTCCCTCTATATTCATTTATATATTTAATTTATCATAGAACCTAATAATTAATTAGTGAAAAAAAATTCTCTTAGGGTATAATTAGGGGCATTACAATTCCGAACTTGTCGCTGCTTGTGTGCTCTTTCTTCTCTCTTCCCCCTCCCCTCTTTTTTATTTATGATCCTCTTTGCAGAGTGTGATCCTCTCTAAAATCGTGATCGGTAAGATGAGCCAGCTTTTGGGCCTTATAAGGAAGGAAAAGAGTATTACCTCTGAACTCAAAGAGAAGTTAAAGGAGGAAAAACAAATGGCTACTAGCTGGAAAGATCAAGTAACTGCTCTCGAGCCCAAATTAAGTCAAAGAGGCGGAGGAGGCCCTCCATAAAAAGACTGAGGAGGCTGATCGTAAACTAATCGAGGCCAAAGCTTCTGCCTCTAAGGTATAGAAGGCTTACCAAGCCTCGAAGATCGAGCTCGAGAGGTGCCAAGTCGAGAAAACCGAGCTCAAAAGCAAGGTTACCTCGCTCAAAAAGAGGCTTTCCGAGATGGAGGAAAAGATGGATGATTTTGCTGCAGATAAAGCTATGGCTTATGCAGACAAAAAAATTCAGGCTATGAAAAGAAAATTCCCTCAGGAGGACTTCTCTTAGGTCAAAAACATTGACCCTGATGAGGAATAAAGCTCTCTTTCTTATAGCCTTCAAGGCCTTTTTCTGTACTAATTTAATTTATAGTGAGAATGAAGAGTGTTTCTTATATTTCATGCTTGGTTGCTTTCATTTTTTTGCACTTATTTATAAAATGCTTTCTTTGTGTTTTACTTCAACTCATCCATTCCGAGTTATTTTCCTTTACGAGCCTTTGCAAATAGTTTGAGCAGAATGAGAGTCTCAGAAAATCTAAGGAGATTTAAAATACAAATAAGCAAATAAGTTCTGAAAAATGCTCTTGGCTTTAGCTATCGAGCTAAGCTTTCTTTATTATTAACATGTGTACTAGTGGCTTAAGCTACCGAGCTGAGCTTTTACATGCAATCATGCTTGCGGAACTTCCTAAAAAGAATACAAGGCTTAGGTAAAAAAGTGCTAACTACAAAACGTACTAAATACGAAATTTGCTCGCGGCGAACATGCCTAACTGAGCTTGACATTATACTCCCTTGGTGAACATGCCTAATGGGATTTCCTAAGAGTGTGCTCCTGGTGAACATGCCTATGAGCTTTATTGAACCACTCCTAGCGAACATGCCTGCTTGAGCTTAGGTCTCCTAGCAAACATGCCTGTGAGTTTTTCCCGAACTGCTCCTAGTGGATAATGCTTAGTTGAGCTTAAGAGCTCCTAGAGAACATGCCTATGAGCTATATTTCTTCTTTGGCAATCTAAATTATTGATAATATCTCTTTAAGTTGGAGATATTCCATGAGTACATTAATATTTTCCCTATCATATTCTTAAGTCTATACACACTGAAGTTGACTACTTCGAACGGGCTAACCTAGTTGGGACTCAATTTGCTAATCCTGTAGCTATCTCAGCTTCAATGGCTTTTTTAAGGACAAGTTCTCCTACCCAAAAAGTTCGAGGTTTGATCTTTTGGTTATAGTAGGATGCCATTCGTTGTTTATACACGGCTACCCGAATCTAGGCTTACTCCCTCCTTCCTTCGAGCGTATCTAAGCAATATAGCAATGAATCCTCATTTGTTTTTTAGTTATGTTGCTCAGTTCTGAGCTTCGACATTTTTATCTCACAAGGGATGACTATTTTTACTCCATAAGCTAATGAAAAAGGAGTTGTTCCTGTTGCTAATCGGGGTGATGTTCGGTATGCCTAAAGGACGTTGTTCGACTTGTCTACCCATAGGCCTTTGGCTTCATTGAGCCTCTTTTTTAGTCCCGTTAGTATTGTCTTGTTTGTTACTTCGGTCATGCCATTCAACTGAGGATGGTAAACCGATGTGAATCTGAGCTAAATGTGCAAGTCTTCACAAAAATCCCTGAAAGATTGACAATTGAACTATTTACCATTATCAATAATAAATATGTGCAGGATTTTGAACCTAGTTATTATTGACTTTTGAGCGAATTTGATAATATTTGCTGGGGTAATGGTTGTCAAATGTTCGGCTTCAACTCATTTCGTGAAGTGATCCATCGCCACTACCGGGAACTTCCTTTCCGGTTGCCAATGGAAATGGTCCCAGTATGTCTATTTCCCATTGGGCAAAGGGCCAAGGGCTGTATATTGGGGTCTGCCGAACTGACTGCTGGTGCGTTATCTTTCTGAACCGTTGACATTTATCACATTTTCTTATTAACTCTTTAGCATATGTTTCCATACTTAGCCAGTAGTATTCTTACAGCAGGGATTTTCTAGTTATTATTTGAGCTCCTTCGTATGCCCCATAAATTCCTTCATGTATTTCTCGGAGTACGTAATTGCCTTCATCCTCGCTCAAGCATAATGACCAAGGGTAGGAATATGATCTTCGATATAGTTTTCCATCCAAGATGGAATATAGGTTGGATCACCGAACTACTCTCTTTACTTCCACCTATTCTTTTGGGAGGGTATCTGTATCTAAGAACTTGTAGATTGGTAGTCGCCATCCGTCCATATGTTCGTTCATCTAAACTTAAAGGCTTTTATAAGAGGCCTAAGTGATAACAGCCCACACTGCATCTTTCGACCCTATTATGCTGTTCGAGGATGCCTGTGTAGCCAACGAGTCGGCCTCCCTATTTTCCTCCCAAGGTATTTGCTCGATTTTCCATGAGCTTCCATCTTTTTCTAGCTGAGCTAAAAGGGCCGACACCAAATCTTGATATTTCATCATTATTTGTTCTCTAGCTTTGAACTTTCCTATCAATTGGCTGACGACTAACTGTGAATTAAAGTAGACAAGCAAAGAATTAGGTTTTACCTCGAGGGCGAGCTCTAATCCAAAGCATAGTGCCTCGTATTCTGCAACATTGTTCGATGTTGAGAAAGATATCCTAGCCAAACCCCTTATGAATACCCTTCTTAGGCTGGATAACACAACTCCTACGCCCGTTTCTTCTGATGATGCCACACTGTCGACATACAGCTTCTATGCAGCTTTGTCTGGTTCGGTTGGCGTAGCATAAAGTTTTGTAACAATGTATGCCAGAATTTAAGCTTTCATTGTAGAGCGAGGCTTATAACGAAAATCAAATTCTCCCAGGTGAGCTACCCATTCAGTTATCCTTCCCGATGCTTCGGGTTTTTGCATTACCTTTTTAAGTGGAGTGTTTCTTCAGACTACTACTATATGAGCTTGGAAATAAGGGCACATTTTTACCATGAAACTCACAAGGGCTAGAGCCAACTACTCTAGGATAGGATACCTTAGCTCGGCTCCTTGGAGAACTTTACTAGTATAGTAGATGGGAAATTGCTAAGCATTTTTTTCCCTGATCAGGACTAATCCTACTGCCCCCTTTGAAATTGAAAGATAAATTAATAAGTTCTCACCAGGTTGTGGTCGGCTAAGTAGTATGGGGGAAGTTGAGAACTCTTTGAGTGCCTTAAAGGTGGATTAACATTCCGAACTTCACTCAAAGTTTTTCAAATTCTTCAAAGTTTTATAGAACGGGAGGAATCTTCTCACCAAACAGGAAATAAATCTTTCGAGAGCTATAATCTTCCCATTTAATATCTGCACATCCCTGATCGATCTTGGTGGCTTCATTTTTACAATGGCTTCAATTTTTGCTGGGTTTGCTTCAATTCCTCTTTTTAAGATTACAAAACAAAGGAATTTGCCAGACCAAACTTCAAATGCACATTTTTTAGGGTTTAGCTTGAGGCCAAACTTTTTGAGAGTAGCAAATGTCTCTTCGAGCTCTTTGGGTAGGTCATCTGAGGTTCTACTTTTGAATATCATGTCATCTATATATACCTCCATGTTCTGACCTATCTTTTTGACAAATAGCTTGTTCATCAGCTTTTGGTATATAGCTCCCATGTTCTTCAGTCCAAAGGGCATCATAGTGTAGCAGTAGGTTGCCCTATGGGTGATAAATGTTGTTTTTTTCTCATCTTCTGGATTTATTGGTATTTGATGGTAGCCTATCGAAGCATCCAAAAAAGCGTATTCCTTAAATTCAACCGTTGAATCTACCAACATATCTATGGTCAGCAGTGGGTAACTATCTTTTGGGCATGCCTTATTTAGATCCGTAAAATCCACCCACATTCTCTAATTTACATTAGCTTTTTTTACTAGAACCACATTGGATAGCGAGTCTAGGTATAATACCCCTCTGATGAACCCATTCTTTAGTAAAGTGTCCGTCTCTTCGTATATTGTTATTTGTCGTTCTGGTGCATGATTGCGCTTTTTCTGCTTAACTGGCTTGCAACCCGACTGTATACTCAGTGAGTGAGAAATAACTTCTGGTGAGATGTCGGTGATATATGATGGCTCTTATAGTAACATGAATCACTCCTGCTGGAGCTTTCTTACTACTACTATTACTACCCTCTCTCCTACCGGGTTGTCTCGAGGGAGACCGTCATTCTTCGACTTTGCTTTCTTTAATGAATTATTTGAGTCCTGCCTTTTTGACATGGTATTCGATCTCTCACTTGAGGTGTCTAAATTCATTGGTTTCATGACCTTTGTCTCTATGAAAGGCATAGTACAAAGCTTGGTCTTTGCTTGAACCCTCTTTCATAGGCTTTGGCCATTATACCTCCATATTTTTCTTCATCCATGATAGGATTTGCACTGGGAAAGTGTTTAATTCGGTAAACTGCTCATCCTTTCGATTATCTAAATATGGCTTTGAAATCACATATGCCCTGTTCGCCCCTTTTATGGCTGGGGAGTCGCTTTTCTGCGAGTTCCCCCTTTTTCGTCCTATTCCTTGGGAGCTCTCACTATCTTTCTCCTATTCGTTATACTTTAACCTCCAGGCTTTATCCATTCGAACGTATTTGTGAGCTCTAGTCATGAGCTCGGTGAAATCATAAGGGGGTTTCTTGCTTAAAGAATCGCTAAAGTCTTGGCATCATGTGTTCTGACTGAGAGCATTTATTGCGACCTCTAAATTTAGATTCTAAATGTCCATTATGACCATATTAAACTTGTCCACAATACTGCATAAGGGTTCACCTCTCTCCTGAACCAGCTGATGCAAGTCTATCGAGACTCTAGTTGGTCGGGTGGCAGTTATGAACTTTACCTCGAACATCTCCATGAATTGCATGAAGCCGTGTATTGAGGGGTTGGGCAGGTTCCCAAACCAAACCTGGGTAGACTTTGTTAGTGTTTGCGGGAAGATCTTGTAAAGGGCGACATCCTCAGTGGTGTAGATTAACAAAGCATGGCAAAATTAGTCCACATGCTCCTTGTATTTGGGTAAGTTAGGTAGTCTTATGTTCAAAAAGGGGACAGAGAGTATGGCTTTGGAAAGGGGGGATCGAAAGTTCTCCTACTGGTGTATCACATTGTGACTTTATTTCTACTGCATTATTTCCTCAATGAGGTTGTCGAGCTCATCTTGGGTTAGAGTTATCCTTAACCCTTCATCGTCCCTCCAAGGTGCGAAGTTCGAATTATCAAGTGTTAGGATGGTATTGGTCTCTGTTGTTTGTGGTATTGATTGGGATGCTATGTGTGCAAGAGTTATGAGAAGAGCTTGGGTGAGCTGTGGGGTTAGACTAGGTATGGAGATTCCAGGTGCTCAGCATTCGATCCCGTGATGGAAAGGTTGGTGAAGGTACCCTGGGAGGTGGGCTCTAAGGGTTGAAAGACTGGTAAGTGGGGGCCTAAAGTTGTGTTACTCTTATCATTCGCTGCCAAGGTGTTCTCATCATCGGAGTTCATGGCTATATGGGGATGAAAATCCTTGATCACCACACCAAATGATAACAGCTTGACAATGTCTGGACTACTTTCTATGTGTTACTTCTGATTGATACTTCAAAGAACCTGCATATGAGAATATTTCGGCAGGGTTTGGCGAGGGGACTCTCCGATGGTGTAATGGCCTTAACACTGGGTCAGTTGTGAACAATATTTTCCAACAGTAAATAGTGACTCCGGACAGAAAATAAAATAAAAATTCATCAGGAGGTGAAAAATATTTTATTTGACTATTGAAAAATATTGGTTATGGTTAGTTCGAGGTTAAAATTTAGAGTGAAATTGAGGTCATATAGGCCTCCAAAAGCTGAAAATACGAAAAATGAATGGTTTAGGCTGTGTGTTGATGCAGCATGGCAAGGTGATTGCGTATGCTTCCCGAAAGCTTAAGACTCATGAGAAAAACTATCTTACTCATAATCTGGAGCTAGCAGCCATTGTTCATGCTTTGAAAATATGGAGACATTATCTGTATGGAGAGAAATGTTATATCTACATAGATCACAAGAGTTTGAAATATTTGCTTACTTAAAAGGAGCTTAACCTCAGACAGAGACACTGGTTGGAGCTGATTAAAGATTATGATTACTTCATCGACTACCATCCAGGAAAAGCGAATATAGTGGTTGATGCACTCAGTAAAAAGTTTATGTCAGGTAATCTGAATGTTTTTAAAGGAATGTGTTTAAGTGATTAATGAATGTAAATAACTAATTATAAAGTTTGTAGCTCTTTGAGCTATGAACATCAGTTTGAGTTTGGCTAGAGATGGAGCATTGATAGTTGAAATGCAAGTGAAGCCTGATTTTATACTACAGGCAAAGGTAGCTCAAAAGCAAGATGATTGATCGATGACCATTGCAAATAAAGTTAGGGATGGCAGTGGTAATGATTATTGTTTGAATGAAGATGATAGCCTTTATTATAAAAAGTGACTCTGTGTTCCCGATCAGGAAGAATTAAAGAAAAGTATCCTCACTAAAGCTCATCATAGTAGTTAGGCAATGCATCCTAGAGTTAATAAGATGTACAAGGATTTGAAAGCTTATTATTGATGGCCAGTCATGAAGAAAGATGTGACAGAGTTTGTGGCCAAATGCCTGATATGTCAGTAAGTAAAAGAGGAGCACCAAGTTCCATCAGGTTTACTTCAACCTATATTGATACCCGAGTGGAAATCGGACAAGGTACTATGGATTTTATTACCGAATTGCCTTTGACTCAAAGGAAACATGATGTTGTGTGGGTGATCATTGATAAACGTACTAAGCTAGCTCATTTCTTATCGATTCGGATGATTTTTCCTTTAACCAAGTTAGCAGGGATCTACATCGATGAAATAGTAAGATTACATGGAGTGCCCCTATCTATTATATCTGACAAGGATCCTAGGTTTACTTTCTATTTATGGAAAAGTCTGCAAGGAGCTTTGGGTACTAAACATCACTATAGCACAGCATTTTACCCTCAGACAGATGGTCAATCAGAGCAAGTGATTCAGATTCTAGATAATATGTTAAGATTTTGTGTGTTATAATTTGGTAGTAATTGGGAAAAATATTTGTCTTTAGCAAAGTTTGCTTACAACAATAACTACTAGTCCAGTAAAAAAAGGCACCTTTCCAAGCATTCTATGGGAGGAAGTGTAGAACTCCTTTATATTGGACATAATTGGGTGAAAAGAAAGCTAGTAGGGCCTGGTTTGATCCGTGATTCTGAAGAGAAGGTGCAAATCATTAAAGATAGATTGAAGAAAGTGATGGATCGCCAAAAATCCTATGCATATTTAAAGAGAAAAGACATAGAATTCCAAGTGGGAGACAAAGTGTTCTTAAAAGTATCTCCTTGGATAAAAATTTTGAGATTTGGCAAGAAAGGCAAACAGAGTCCAAGGTTTATCGGTCCCTATGAAATACTCCAGCAAGTAGGTCCTGTAACTTATCGATTGAAATTGCCATCGGAGTTAGAAAAGATTCATAATGTATTCCACGTATCAATGCTTCGACGGTATAGATCTGAACCTAGTCATGTGATTACTCCAGAAGAGATTCAAGTGCAAGATGATATGACTTATGAAGAAGGACCAGTGAAGATTCTAGCTAAAGAGGTTAGACAACTCAGGAACAAATAGATTCCACTAGTGAAAGTGTTATGTAATCATTATAATGTGAAGGAGGCTACATGGGAGCTAGAAGCTGCAACGAGACAACAATATCCTCTGTTTTTCGATACAGATAAATTTCAAGTATAAAATATTTTTAGTAGGGGAGAATTGTAATGGCCTTAATACTGGGTCAGCTGTGAACAACATTTTTTGATAGTGAATAGTGACTCCGGACAGAAAATAAAATAAAAATTCATCCTGAGGCAAAAAATATTTTATTTGAACATCAAAAAATATTGGTCATGTTTAGTTCGGGATTAAAATTTAGAGTGAAATTGAGATCATATAGGCCTCCAAAAACCAAAAATACGAAAAAGGAAGCGGTGTCGTGAAATTTTATCTGGGTTGACTTAAGTTTAACTGAATCACTAAAAATAGTAAATAAGCTCTAAAAATTACCAAAATTTGCAGACTTGCCTAAAATAACATGCAAATATTTTTGGCTATAAAAGGGGAATTTTTCAATGATACTGGTAATGATCAAATCAGATCGATATAATTGAATCGAATCAAAAATGGACTCAGCCCCCTTTTCTCCCCTTCTTTGGTTGAATTTCTCTCTTCTCATTTTCTCTCAAATTTTTTCAATTTTCCTCATATTTTCACTCAAATCCGAGCCTCATATGTGTAGTTATAGGTCTCTAGTAGTTATTTTAGGGCTCTATTTATTGAATTAAGTGAAATTATTGGGAGAAATCAAAGAGGAAAGTGAAGGAGCTCAAGTAAGGGTAAGTGAAATTAAAATTTTAAAGTCATTTATAAGTTTATTTTGATGATTAGAATGTTATTTTGCTGTTAATTTTAGTATTAAAAATCAAGAAATTAAGGTTTTGATTAATGGGAATTTTGGCCCTTATTAGGTTCTCATAGTGAAATTCAATCTTCCAAGGGAAAAGTTAAGGAAAAGAAAGCCTAAGGAAGATTAATCAAGTAAGAGAGGTTAGTGACTATAAATTTTAGTAATTTCCTTTAATTAAAGCCTAATTGCACATTATGTAATTAAGTAAAATTAGGAAAATTGCATGTTGAGTTGAAATTGATGTTAGATTAGTGATTTAGAACCCTAATTATGACTATTGTGATAAAATTCTCCTTTAATTTAGCTTAGTTGTACATTATGTAACTAAGCAAAATTAGAAAAAAAAAAGCATGTTTAATTGAAATTGACTTTAGATTAGTGATTGAAAACCTTAATTATGATTATTAGAATAATTAAATTGAATTAAAAATTATGTGAAGGTAGTGAACCCTACTTGGCCGAATTGTTGTTAAGGGAAATCAAAGTGTAACTTGTATATTTTGAATGTTAAATGTTTTTAAATGAATATAGACATGAAATTAAGTGCCTATGAATTTATTTGTAATTTATAGAATTTATAAGAATATTTTTGAGAATGAATTGGCATTATATTTAAAGTGACTTTGATGAATTATAGTGAAATAATCCATAATTTGTGCAAAATGACGATTGAATTGAGTAACTAGTGTATTAAAATGTAAAAGTAAATGAAAATATTAATTTGTGAAAAGAAATGTTCAATTGAATATGAAATGTTGCCCTTAGTAGGGGTCAGACGATTAAAATCTAGTTCAGGATATAAATGGCTAGCCATAGGGATACCTTTACCGCGGTGTAAGTCATGACAACTTATTTTACTATGGTAAAATCGTAATGATTTTTCATAGGTTAGTGTTTAGTGTTCAATGAAAGTATTGGAGTGGTCCTTCGGGATCATTCCATAGTGCAGTGATGTGACCTTAAGGGGTCCATATCCCGTATATTCAATCTGTAGATCTTTGCTCAAGTGGTACTAGGGGCATAATGGTAATAATGAATTAAAAAGTGCAAATTGTGAAGTGAAATTATGAATTGAATTGAAAAATGGCATAAGTGAAAGAAAGTAAAAGTTAAGGTTAAAATCGTAATTGGCCCTGAATAGTGTATTTTGAAAGTAAAATGACAAGAAATTAAAATAGGGGTAAAAATGAAAAGAAATAATACTCAAATAGTTTGAAATTAAACTTTTATAAATTGGAAGGACTAAAGTGAAAGTTTACATGAAAAAAAATAAGGACCAATTGGTAATTTTGTAAGCCAATAATTAAATATGAGATGAAAATAAATAGTTTAGTGGCAATTTGGTAATTAAAGTGTAAAAGAGTTAATTTTGTAATTAAAGGAAAAATTAAAGATTAAAATGAAAGTTTTCCCAAAGAAATGGTTTTAGACTAAATTGAGCGTAAAAATATTATTAGTTATGTATTTGATGATAAAAGAATAAAACTTTTGCATGAATAATGCGGTTATGCATGTGCGAGAAATTTTTAGATTTATAGTCACCACTGAGCATATTTAATGCTCAACGCATAGGGTTTACTGAGTGTAGGTCCCAACGTAACTGTGGAGTAAGTATACAAGGGAGCTTGAATGTTGATGGAGGAATGATTAATTTTGAAATTTTATCCCTTGTTGGCATGTATATATTTATCTAGTATAGAAGTTATTTTTGGGCATGTATATATTTTTATTAGCAGTAGTTAAGTTTGGGATTTGTATGGAACAATGTATATAAGTTTGAATAAGTGACTAGCAATATGAGACATATTATGAGTAGTTGGATATATATTACTGTTTATGAATTACTGTGCCCTGTGAGGTTGTGTTAAATTGTTTGCTTTTTAGGGAGGTTAGGCAAGACTTAGCTGTTATGCCGCCAAATTTTTAATGGACATGTGGTAAATTGAATAAGTAGTAATTTGTTAGCTAATTAATTTATAATTACTGGGAAGAATGGATATTTGAGATTAAGTAGAAAAAAAATTTGGTCTATCACTCATGTGTAAATCAAGAGATTAGTAAGGGGTGTTACAGATGGTCAAGTTAGGCTCCGTTCGGTATCATTTTGGTTTTCGTGTTTTTATTTTTTATTTTTAAAAAAATAAAAACATGTTTGGCAAACAGACTGAAATTTTCGTTTTTGTGAAATTGTTAGGAAATGTTTTCCTAAACAAAAACGGAATTTAGAAATCCTCAAAAGATGGATTTTAGAATTCTTCATCACTCTGTTCTTCTTTTTCTTTTGTTGGAGCCTCAACCACAGCCGCTCAAGCAAGCGCAGTCGCTTCAATTCTTGAGCTCCGCTGCTATTGCCGCCCACTTTTGAGCTCCACCGCCGCCTGCAGTTGAGAAGAAAGAAAGATTAGTGCTCTAACTATTGGATTTTTTTGGGTGTGTTGGATGCATTTGTGAAGTAATTTTTCTAGGTTTTTTTAGTCTGGTTGTAATTTGCTGAATTTGATCAACCGTGGGTGTTCTTATGCCTTGCTTGTATATTTCCACTTGAATTCCCCATGTTATTTGAACTACACCTGATTATTGTAACCAATTCTTGTGTAAATATTGTAAACATATACAAAAACAGAGCATTCCTTTATTGATGTTGGCTTCCTTCCTTATATAATTTTCTTTTTAATTGATCTTCTGCAGTAGAATATAGTCTCTGTTTGTTTTGGTTTGTCTATATTATGTGTAGAATCAGACAAAAAAGTCATAGGTTAAGTATAAGATACTAAGTCTAAAACACGTAGTCAAGAAACCATAATCTCAAAAAAGAGACAAGCAGTTGGTGCTATAAAATTAGAAGAAATAGGATAATTGGACCAAGTAAATGCTAAATTAAGAAAGGACAAAAAATTAGTAGGAAATATAATATGAACATAAGATGTAAATTAAAGTGTGTTTCTGGAGAAATAATATATAAGTTATAACCATTTAAGCATAGAAAAGGAGTAGAAGAAAAGAACAAAAAGGAAAGCTATTGGAAAGGAAACAAAACCGTGTGGGTCCATTCATTTTCAAGCCACATGTGATAGTCAATTCTGCTTTCTTTTTTTTTTTCTTCTTTTGTTTACTTAGGCAGACATAATATAGTTTTGTATTTATATTTTTCACTTTTTATTCTTCATATAATAACTGAAGTAACTATTGTCATTTAGGAGTAAAAGTACTAGCATTACAAGAAAATTGCAAATTAGCAACGAAAATTAGCAACGAAAAATTGATATTTTCCATTGCTAATAAAAATAGCAACGAAAATTAGCAACAGAAATTTCAGTTGCTAATTTGGCAGTTGCTATTTTTAGCAACGAAAATGGAATTTCGTTGCTAAATTCAACAATGCAAGATTCGGTGAATTGGTCAATTTTAGCAACGGAATATAAATTTTCGTTGCTAAATTTAGCAACGGATGTTGATTTTCTTTGCTAATTTTAGCAACGAAAACCATTTTCCATTGCTAAATTCACCCATAAGTAAAAAAATTAACGACGGTCCTATTTGTCGCGTATCCGTCACTAAAAATTATGACAATTTTTTAATATCAAAAACCCATGATTGACAGGAAAGAAAGTTTGAGAGATTGCATGCATAGAAGAGCCATTTACTGCCAAAAATATATGATTACAAGATAATGTAATGTAAACCAAAAATTAGCAGTAAGACAAAATCAACGACATGAAATGCAAGCATATTTCAAGATAAATAATCAAAAATAAATTTAAATCAATAAATTAAATAAAAACATCAAGAATATTAACAATATGTCTTAAACACATATTCAGTCACGAGCCTTGTATACACTGCTATAAGTTTCTTGTCCAATTTGTATATCAATGAAGAAGCATATATGTCATGGCTTGAAAATACCTAAGAACACAAAGAACCATGTGGTATTTATTCAACATATGGATTTGACTAATATCTATGGAGTATAAAATCATTTTCTCATCTTTTAAACATAAGAAAAGGTATTACTGCAATAATAAGTTACTGCAAAGTCCTTGCAACGATCTTTGGCAAGTCATCTGGTGCATTAAAAGTCTGACTATAAGCATGTCCAGGAAATGATACTGGCAGCACATTAACAGGCAAATTCACCTGTAGAATGAGACAAGGATCAAAAGTACATATAACTTCAGCCAAAACAACAAAACATTATAATTTCATGAAAATAAAAACCAATTGATCAATCCATGTGTGCATAAGGGAGCACAATGAAACACAACGAAGTTACCTCATCAGAAATTCCCATAGGCCTAGTTCTTTAAGGCAGCTATGCAAGACCACCCCCAAAAACATCTGGATGAGTTACAGTGGAAGGATTAGATATCCAACCTGTTAGGGGTGCTAGGACTGGTGTAAGTGTAATAATAAACTGAATAATTAAATAGCATCATAAGACAAAACAAATGTATTATAATATTACGGATTAATATTTTAATTCCACGTCAAAAGAAAAAACAAAAATTACAAAGGAAGTTTTCTACAAGCCAACTTGGGTTGACATACCATATTTGCAAATTCTTGATTTATAATTAGACATACTTTTATTTTTTCTATTTTTTTAAAAGCACGTGACAAGAGAGTAATAATGTAATTATAATTAATGAACATAAAAATTACTTATAAAATATCAGTAATCAATATTTGGGCTCTCAACTGCCTGTGTCTCATTCCCAGCAAGAAAAAACAACAAAAAAACCATTAGTAATATATCTAGAAACAATTAATTAGGTGTATATTTGACACGTAATATACGGCACTTAATAACCATAATGTAAAGTACAAAGAGTTAGTTGCTTTTAGCTGAACTTATATGAATAGGTTTATTAATATAGAACAAAAATAAGAAAAAAATAAAAATATTGCATGCCACTTACAGAAAAATTACAAAATTTAACTCCAATGTACTAGTTAATGTCAAAACTCAGCTTTATACATCAGCCTTTCCCCATTTTACCTCGATAACTTAAGGTAATTACTAACTACAGCAACTTATCTTGAATATTTTGCATTTCTGCATTCAGCATAAGACATGCGCTATTGAAATTTATAAACAAAATGCCAACCAAGAAAACGAGTTTTCAAATATACACTATTGTAATAACAAATATAACTAAGCAACTTTAGTAAATTAACAATTAGCAGCCACAAACCTCATCTATAATAGCTTGTATCCTCTTCGAAGCTCTACTGATACTATCAATTGAACTGCCTTCAATGACTGAAAAAAAAAACCATGTCATGGTAAAAAAAATAGAAGGCTAATCAGCATTTTGACATGGCATTTGCCATTTTGAAAGTAGCAAAAAGTTCAAAATTTAAAGTATAAACTATTGGACTAGGTCATATTCTCAAAGTTTTAGCATAGCAATTTTATGCCATTCTTAGAAAGTAAATGGATGTCTGCAAAAATGTAGATAACTTACAAATAGATTCCTCCGCCTTTGATGATGGAAATACAATCTTTACTCCCATCTCCTCCTTAATTTTTTGTTTTGTAGATCCTCTGAGGCAGGTAACTCAGGAGTATAAGAGAACCTAAATATAATTTATGTTTGAGAATTTCATAAGTTGAAATTTGAAACCATACCCTTTTCCTTTGATAAACCGAATTAGAGAAGCACCTACCTAAAAACCAAGTAGAGAAACTGAGCCCAAATGCTTCAAAAATATTATTGAAAAAAATAGAAGAAGAAGAATGATAGCAACAGGAGATATGTGAAAAAATATTAATTAGTTATTAAATTGTTAGATAACTAAAATAGCAAGGTGTTTTAGTTATCTGTTTAAGGGCAAACTAAAACAACAAGTTGTTTTAGTTATCTATTTAAGGGCAAACTAAAACAGCAAGTTGTTTTAGTTATCTAACAATTCAATGACTAATTAATAACTAATTCAGTTACATCTAATCTCCAATACGGTAATTGAATATAGCAAATTATATTATAGTCATGTTTTACTGGAAAAGAATTAGTAAATAACATCGTTTCTATTAAATTTGTTAATTGGCAAATAAAATGGGAAAAGGCAAATAAAAAAGAATAGAAGCTTCACTTTTTCTAGGCATTCATCTTCAGAAAGCAACGCCGGCCATTCTAAGAAATTCTCATTTGCAAAAGCCTCACCAAAAGTTGATACATCAACATCAATAACATGCTTGATCTCAAATGCACGAGACCTGAACTTGTATTGTTGTGTGCCATGGCCTCCTTTGCTTATCACTTGAGTTTTCATATTTACCCACATGATTGAAAATTCTTTGAACATCTTATCCAATACCTAAACATGATATGTTTAAGTATCATAATATCACTCTTTCAAACCAAATTCACATCACTTTCAGTTGTGGCAACAAATCACACCTTAAATGAAGTTTGATCAATCCTATGTGCATCAGCCACAACGTGAGCAACATGGACAAGTATATTCAGATGAAGAAAAGTTTTTAGTTGCAAAACAGAAACCTGTTATCATTTCAGGCACAAATAGGATTTTGTAAGAAAAAAGAAACGTAAGCTTGTACAATTCACAAGATTCAAACAAAAACAATTGCTAGAATCAAAAATGGATCAACCAAAGGCTTATCCCTTTTTTAGTATCAACACACTTGAAATGGAAACCAGCTTTTCCAGGATATCTATTTCCTTCTCCCAGAAGTTTACATGGGTAACTATATCATTAGAAGAAACCAGAGCAAGTGCATATGGCCTTGGAAATTTCATAAATGAACTAATTGATTCCTGCAACATTTACCAAGTTAGCCAGCAAGAGATAACAGACAAAGGGTACAAATATAATAGCAAGTTAAATTAATGAGAGGAAAAAAATAAGAAAAGAAACGTTTGGATGAAGTACCATGACTTGCTTCACATTATCAATTCCTGCATTAAGTAACTATTTTTTTTCGATATGGCACCAAAAAGAATCAGTGACAGGCCCAATTTCATCTCATATACTGCAACTTGAAATGGTTGAGCTACATCAATGTATTCCTTGTGTTCATTTGATAATCGATTAATAAAACAATTTGTTGTTTCCTAAGGAATCAGATATCAAGAAAAGCACATAAGAAAAAAGTTGAGTTCATTCTGATGCTATCCTTCATCAAGAACATACCTAACAAGCATAGAAAACATACCTGCCAATTACAGATTTGCTCGAGCACCTTCTTCAACTCCATGACTTGAATATTATTAGACAAATCCACCACCATCATAATAAGTTTTAGGAACTCCCTGCATTCTCTCCTTAGTAAACTAAATTTTGAAGGGTAGCCGCGGAACACCATCTGAAGATAAAAGAATAATATCTTATTGGCAAGAAGAAAGAATATATGTTTGCTCCATTTACAGAAAATAACACAAAGATCATATGATATGATAAGGAAAAGTAGAAGCAGAAGGTCGATAGAATTGTCGAACAACTATTAAAATTGTAACTTCCATCTCCTATAATTTCCACATCTTTAAATCTGCAATTCACATCAAAAACTGCAGACTAGAGCAGCCAAAAGAAAGTAACAAATTCGACATCTAACAAGAACCATCAGCAACAGAAAGTAATAAATTTGAATACCAATAAGAACCAACAGCAGAAATGAAAGCGATAAGAAAAACACCCGCTAAAGCAAAAGAAAATGGGGCAAAATAGGGCATTTTTGAACTATACAAATTCCACTTAATTTCAAAGATAAGTGGAATATGTCTTGATTTTTGAACTATACAAACTATCAAATTCCCTGCTGCTTTATAGGACCATTAGATTAATGCTGTGCCATGAAAATAATTTATTTAAGTATTTTTTTCAGATTCAACTCATTGTTTTTTTACTATTAAAAGAAATAATACAAGAATTATTATTATTTTTTTCTATCAAATAAGATAAGAACCAACTACTCTATTTTTAGACAAGTAAAAAGAAATAAAATTTAAAATTATTTAAAAAATATAAAAGAAATATAAATCAATAAACTTAAAAAAAACTTGCCTCGTTGTGTAGGGGTTTTCTTTTTTCTCCCTAGGGTTCTTGCTCCTTAATGTGGTTAGGGATTGCACTGCTACTCTTCCTTCTTCCTGTTCTGTTTTAATGGCTGATCTGGAAGATATGAACAAGGTCATCATTGATCGATCAGAATGCAAATGCCAATCAAAGAATCAAAATGTGAACCCAATTCAAGTTCCTTTAGAAATGGGTGATATAAACTGGAAAATTACAAAAAGGACTGGGTTTAGTTCTTGGAGATTGTTTGGAGCTGAAGAAGAAGTTATCCAATTGCTCATGGTTCTTCATCCTAGGAAACGCCAACAAAGCAGCTCATTGTTTGGCAAAAATCAAAGATGTAGAGAAAGTGAGAGCACAGGGAGAAGATCGGTAAGAATGAGAGAAATACCTTCAATAACCAAAAATCGATTGACAAAAAAGTTAAAATCTAACCTTCAAAATAAGCTGTGTAGGGAGGGAAGGTTGGAGGACCACCAGTAAGGGCAATGGCGCAGTGAAAATGGCGAGAGGCATAACCCAAGAAATAGTGAGAGAGAGAGTGTGTGTGTGTATAGAGGGCAAAAAGGCAAGACAGGAGAAGAAAAGAGCAGTATTTATACCTAGGGTAAAGTAAAAAATAGCAACGGAATTCATTTTCCATTGCTATTTTAGCAACAGAATTAATTTCGATTGCTATTTTCTCAACTAAAAATTTTAAAGGTTATTTAAATAGCAACCAAATTTAATTTTCGTTGCTATTTTAGCAACAGAATTAAATTCCGTTGCTATTTTAGTAACCTCAATGCGATTCAAGTTTGCTAAAATAGCAATGAAAATTAAATTCCGTTGCTATTTTAGCAATGAAATAGATTTCGGTTGCTATTTTCACAAATGCAATTTAAGTTTGCAAAAATAGCAACAGAAATAAATTTTGTTGCTATTTTAGCAACGGAATAATTTTTTCGTTGCTAATTTTCATCCCAAATTTTTACCACTATCAAGTGCCGCCATATTTAGCAACGAAAATTATTTTTCGTTGCTATATTTTGGCGCTAAAATCTCCCCCTCTTTTTAGCAACGGAATACAACCATTTTGTATTCCGTTGCTAAATCCCTAAAACTTCAACCAATTTTAGCAACGAAATTTATTTTTCGTTGCTAAATAGCAACGGAATTGGTATTCCGTTGCTAAATTAGCAATGAAATAAATTTCGTTGCTATTTTTTATTGCTATTTTGCTATTTTCTTGTAGTCTAGATAGTGATATCAACACACTATTAACTAATTTAATCCTAAACTCTAGAGTAGGAAACAATTTCACATTCCCCAAGAAGCCAAATTATAATTAAATCGTGGAGGGCCCTGTTGCTATTATTTTAATGCTTGGTATGAGATTTTAAGCCTTCCACCAGAAAATAGAGAACCAGATTCTTAAAAACCATTGTACTTTTACATGATGCAACTAATTCAATAAAAATTATAACTTTGTGACATTTTAGGATTATCATATTGTAATGAGCATTAGATCTTGATGATAAAAATAGGAGTAGCTGAATGGTAAGTACTATTCTTAGATTAGTATCAACTACTAGATGATTTTCTTTTTTACTTATTTACTAGCCAAACTGTGCTAGAGGTATAATTTTTAGACTCTGTGATTATGAGTTTGAAATTAGAAGAGCAAAATATAAACCATTGTGCTTTTACATGATCCTAATCTATTTGGGGATGAATGCATGATCGGTGATCTTTGTGATTTAGAGCAGTGGTGTCTATTTAGCTATAGGAGTTAATGAAAGCCTTCTCTTTTCCCCTTCTTTTCTATTTTAAGCCTTTGAAAATGTTGTTATCCTGCCTTATTTTATGATACATATTCATTAACTTATAATCTAATGTAAATTAAGTATAAATTGAAAAATAAAATAATAAATAAATAAATGAAAAATAAAATAAAAGACTAATTTGTTAATGACATTGAGATGTTTTGTTTAGATAGAGACGTTAGATCAAGAAGTGAATTTAAATGGTAGTAATGCTATTGAGGTTGAACATGATAAAGCAATTTGGTCTCCACAAGTTGAACATTATTTTATAACATTAATGGTTGAAGAAGTGAACAATGAAAATCGAAAAACAACTACCCTAACTAAAAATGCATGGGCACGAATCAAAAATCTTATGAAAAAGAAGACCAACCGAGAGTAGTCTAATTCAATTCAAGAATAAGTTTAATAGTCTCAGAAGCCGATGGAAGCATTTCAATAATTTATTGAAAGAGACAGGAATCGAATACAACTTAATGACTGGTCAAGTTATTGCAAGTGATGACGTGTGGCAAAAATTATACAAGGTATATTTCTATATTAATAAATTTATTTATTTATTAATTATTATATGTAATATATAATTAATGTTATGATTCATTTTTAGAATAATATATATACATATATTTTTTTTCCTATAGGTGAATAAGATGGCAAGAAAATTTAGGAAAGAAGGTTGTAAGGAATACGAAAAGTTGTGCATTATTTACGATGATACAACTGTTATCGGAGTTCAATCTCATCCTTCTACTAAAAGTCCTTCTATTAGTGAAGATGAAAACAATAATAAATAATTTGAAAGTTCTGATGAAGAGGGTGAAAATACAAATAAAAAGAAAAGGTTTAAGAAAACAAGTGATGAAGGATCTAATAGTAAAAAGAAAAGAGAACTATTTCAAAATGCAATGGCTCAAGCATTGATCAATCTTGGAGAAAGTTCAAAGAAAAAAGTAGAATTTTTGGAGAAGAAAATAAATTCAGGAGCAACATTCACCTCATTTGGTAATTCTGGTGGTAATTTTGAAACAAAATCAAGTGATGATAAAGAATTAATCCTTAAGTATCTTGAAGCATTGCAAAACTTTGACGGGATTGATGGATTGTCTTTTGCAAAAGATTTTAAACTTATCCATGATGATTCACTATGGAGAGAAATGTTTTTGGCCATGTCGGAAGAAAGAAAGAAAGAAAAATTGGGTTTTGAATATCCAAATTTGATTTCTTATTATTACCTTTTTGCATTCTTTTGGTTTGTTATCTTTTGAATTATTCTTTTGGTTTGTTATCTTTTGAATTATTCTTTTGGTTTGTTATGTATTGAGTTATACAAATTTTTTATTTGATGTTGGATTTGTGTAATTGACATTGAAGATTTGGTTATTATTAGAAATTGTTGAAATATATTTCTTTTATTTTATTATTCATAGACATTATTTTCAATGATATTTTGGATCAATTATTTTTATTTTTGACAAAGATATGGATTTGGATGATTTTTTTCTGATTCTGATGAGGAAATCGAATAATTTTTGACGATATTTGTGAACTATAAGTAAATTTTATGTTCAATGGTAAACCTAGATCTCAAAGAATTTCAAAATTGACAGGTCATGAATGGGTGGTTGAGGTATTAAATAGTCATCCAATGACATGCTATGATTTATTTCGAATGAATACAAATATTGTTATTAGTTTATGTGAGGAATTGAAAGGTAGAACAACATTGAAAAATTTCAAGTTTTTAAAAGTGCAAGAACAAGTGGCAATTTTTCTTCTTATCATTTGTCAAAATGACTGACAGAGAGTTGTGGCAAATCGTTTTCAACATTCAACAGATGCGATCTCTAAACATTTTCGAAATGCGCTATATGCTATTTGTGCAATTGCTAAACATGTGATTGTTCCTTCATCGTTTGATGAAACACCTTCAGAGATAAAAAAAAATAATCCGAAGTACTATCCATTTTTCAAGGTAATGAAAAGTTTTAATTTTTTTAATATATATAATTATAGTCTATTGCTTATTAATTGTTACTTTTATAACAAAATTGTATCGGAGCTATAGATGGTACACATATTTCTGCATAAATTCCAGTCAGTCAACAAATTCCATACTGTGGGAAGAAAATAGTCCCTATACAGAATATCATGTGTGCTTACTCATTTGATATGCGATTTATATTCATCATGACTGGTTGGGAAGGAACAGCAAATGATTCAAGAATTTTTTTAGAATGCATTTCTAATCCAGCAAATAAATTTCCTATGCTACACGAGGTAAATATTATGTAGTTGATTCAGTGTGTGCTAATATGCCTGGATTTCTTAGTCCATACAGTGGAGAACGTTATTATTTACGTGATTACAGACAAAGATCAAATCCACAAGGTCCAAAATAATTATTTAATTATATGCATTCTTCATCATGCAATGTCATAGAACGTTGTTTTAGAGTTTTGAAAGCACATTTTTCCATCCTTAGAGACATGCCCTTGTATGACATAAAAAGGTAAAAATATATACCTCTTGCATGTTGTGTGATTCATAATTTTATTAGAATCAACAGAAGTATAGACTCTTTATTTGTAGAATATGCAAATGAAAGTATTGTTCTTGGAGATGATCAACAAAATAACGATGCTAGTACTTCAGAGTTACGAGAAACTGTCGACATAAATGCAAGTCAACTTTGTCAAATGAACGGTACTCGAGATGGAATAACGCAGAGATTATGGTTGAATTATAATAATTGATATTTATATTTTTTTTAAGAATTATTGAATTTTTTTGTTATTATTAATTCTTTTAATAGCAATAAATTTTAAGTTTTGAATTTCATTAAATATTTATCATTCAATATTAATAATTAGATGATATGTAATATCTATTTATGGGTATTAGAAACATTATCATTAAAAATTATGAGATCGTTTTTAAATTTACAAAATAGTTTCTGAAAAACAAATAATAAAAAATAAAAATAATTTTTAAATTTTAAAAAATAAAAAACGTTATCAAACGCACCCTTAGTAATTGGTCATGAGATAATTTTAATGGAAAAGATGGCTTGGAAGAACATACTTTTCAATCGTAACTGTTTATATAAGGGTGAGTGACCGGTGTCTAGCAAGCGTACTAGATCGGCTAGTAATATAGGGAAATAAAATTATGACCCAAAATATCGAACCCAAGGGAAACTTGTGCTTGTATGTGATATTTTAATTTCAAAACCAATTTTTGTGTGTAAAGAGAGAAGAGAAATCCCAAAGTTGTGATGATTTGAAAACAATAATTTAAAACAATTAAAAAAAACTAAAGTAAAGAAGAGATTTATTGAAAGCAAGTAAATTGAATGAGTTAAAAATCAATAATAAAAACAACTTTCACTAAAGGACTATCCACCTTAACCGATATTGATATGACTTAATTAAAAGAAAACATACAAGTGATATGGAGAATTCAGTTAATAAACCCAAGTAACTTTATTCAAGATTACCATTCCAAGTATTAAACTCTCTTATTCAGAACAATTCAATACTTAGCATAAAAGTCTGAATTAATCCCCTAGATGTCTATTAAAACCTTTCTCAAGAGCTTTAACTTCCAACTATTCTTGATTACACCTTTCTTAATCTCAATTTATTTAAATTAACACATAATCATAACTTATTCAGATTATAAACATGTATTAATCTAACTAAATTAACCTAAGAACATGCAAGTCATTAATCAACTCAAATCAATTAATTAACTAATGCTCAATCAAGTTAACAATTAACTTAAGATTGAATAAAAACAAGACTATGCTTAAGAACCAAGAAATAATCAAACTTGTATTTGAATTGAAACACAAACTTAAGTCATAACAATACAAGTTAAGGATTCAAGTATCCTTTAGCAAAAGTTAAAGAAAACTACTCACAAAACATTGTTAAAACTAAAGACAAAAGTTGAAAAAAAACAGTAAAAATAGAAACGTAAAAATAAACTAAGAAAAAAAAAGCTGAAAAACTCAAGATTGATCTCCTTTCTTCTGTGTTTTGGACTGCTATTTATAGGCAAAAATGTGGTAGATTTCTTCCAAAACTGCAGAAACCAAATAGGAAGTGAATTCTGCTCAAAACAGGAAGTCAGAAATCCTTCGCGATATGGGAGTATTCAGTCACGTGGCCACGCCTTCATCAGTGCCTTTCCTACACGTGACCACGTGTATACATGCCTCTTCTCCACACGTGACCACGTGTGGTCCTTCAATGGAATCCACGTGGTCTTCCTCTTTTGCTTCTTCCTTCCATCACATGGCCACGTCTTCTTCAATATTTCTTCTTCATGTGGCCACGTATTTGATTCTTCAATATTTTCACGTGGTCACGGCTTAAAGCTCTGGACTGGATGCTCGTTTTCTTGCTTAATTTCTTCAAATTTCCACTTTTGGCCCAAAACTTTGCACTTTTTACACTTTACGCCCTTTTTTATCAATTTGACCCTGAAAATCATACAAAACACAGAATTAACCTTAAAAACATAAATATTAACTAAATAACTCTAATTTAACCTAAATAAAACCAAAATAACTACATAACACAACTAAAAACATATTAAAAACTATATATAATTCACACTTATCAAATACCCCACACTTAAACTTTGCTTGCCCTCAAGCAAATTAGAACAAACCCTCCTTCAAAACTTTTAAACTTGTACAAAGATATGCATTTTCAAAACCAAACTTAGCATTTTAACACAAGCACTTAATATAACCTCTAAATAGATCAATCTTTAAACAAGATAATATGAGATAGTTTCCTTGAATGTGTGCAAGACCAAATCATTTTAAGTATCTTCCAAATCCAAAACACCAATGCAAATTCATAGTCAAGTTAAGAATGAATGTACAAATAAGTATACACATAGTTTCGCGCTTGAAACTCTAGAAACACCATAAGCCTCTCCTTTAGCACTGGAACCCGAAGGTCATCTCCGCTAAACAACTCAAAAATAAAACTTAAAATCACTTAGGTCTTTTAAAGGTTGTAATGGGGCTAAGGTATTGGTTATCAAAAAATGGATAAAAGATCAATAATAAGAATAGCCACTCTAAGATAAAATAGACTAATAATTCACAAATTTCATCCCATTAACTTAAACATTAAAAAGTTTAGCCAAACTTTCTCAACTCTTCACAATGCACAACTCTTATAAAAGAGAAATAATAATTGAAACTCTCTTTCATTCACAATTTATACCCCTTTTCAAGAAGTCATAACCATTTTTCCTTGTAACTACCCCACACTTAAGATTTTTCCATACATGCTAGCTTTATTTCATTTTCTTTCTTTCTTTTTTTTTTTTTTTAGCTTTGATGTTGGCCATATAATAATAACATGGGTAATAACAAGGTAACAATTCACTATTTCTTTGACTTTAACAATAGCCTTTGATAATAAAATCAAACACATCTTACCACACCTATCAAGATACCCAATTCCTATTAATCCATCCTATCCTAGAGTGGCCAATTCTAGAAGGAAAGATAAAAGCTTTTTAGGCTATATGGTAAAATAAATGAGTGTAACAAGAAAAATAAATATGGCACGCATTAAGCATACCTCATTAGGCTCAAAATGGCTAACAAAGAATAAATATGCATATAGGGTAGGAAATAAGTTAAGATATGGCTCAACAAGAAAAACATTGCCTAGATCACTTTCCAAGTTGTTTTGAGTTGCTTTTATGCTTTGAAGGGTGATGAGGAAGATTATAGTGTTCTAAAATTCATCACTTAACTATGTCAATGCATTGTTTTTCTCTAAGTTCAAAAACAAGTCTTAAGTGCTCAAAAAGATGGAAACTAACAAATATTTATCAAGCTGAAAATTAACATATCTAAAGGTTTATTAAACAACATAAATGTTCTATTGCTAAGCAAAGGTTTAAAAGCATGCATATTCTAAATCCAAGTTCAAATTGTTCCAAGTCTTGAAGATAACTAGGGCAAACTAAGTCCTTATGCAAACTAAGTGAAAAGGTGAACTATATACATTTTAACAAGTTTTACAACTCAAGCAACCAAACAGAACATAAACAAAAATAAACTACTAAAACACAAAACACACTAAAAAAACTTGATTCATGAAAAAGAAAAGAAAGATAGAAATCAAACTCCCTGAAGGAGGCTACCCCCTCCTCAAGATTTTGCTGTCCGCAGCAACCAAAGTTCTATTCCGGTGGAGGTGGTGGTGGAGGGAAGCGCTGCCAAAAATGATGGATAAAATGCTCAACTCTCCTATTGCCTTCCATTACCGTATCCCGGAGCATATCCAATCTCCCTTGAATTTGATCAAGCCTCATTTGTTGAGCATCCATCCGACTACTTAGTTGATTAAATGGTGCTTCCCAGTCCGGTGTTGTGGGCTCATTAATGGGAGAAGGGACTGCTGTGGCAATATGCTCCTCCTGCTGCTCTTCTTCTTGATCCTCTTGATGCTCCTCAAACCGAATGTTATTCTCTCTTAAATATTCCTCCCGTGTTGCCCAATGACCGCGGGGCCTTCGTATCAGAATTTTCATCCTTTTCAGCATCCTATTATCAACGCAAGGCATATCTCCTTTAAGGGGTTCTCCATAAACCTGATGATTAACTGCATTTGCCAATACTGTGGCTATCCATCCAATCGAGATATTATCAATGTTTCCTGGCATTTTTTGTAAATCCTTAATTCGACTAGCTATAATGCCCGCTCCATTGATTACTTTGCCATCCATCATACATCGAAGAATCATTGCTTGAGATACACTGATAGTGCTGACATTCTTCAAATTGTTGTACATACTTTTTGCCAAAAACCGATGAATGATTCGCAACGCATGATTCCTTAATGCATGTACCTTGCATTGCCCTCCTACCCAAGGCTCATCCAATTCCAGATCTTTGATTCTCTCCCAATTTTCCACAGGTGAAGCATCTTCCAATTCCCAGGGAGCAGTTGGCACAAAACCTAAAATTTCAGAAAACTGAGTGAAAGTTAGAGAATATCCTTTCTTACCGAGCTTAAAGCCCACTGTGCCATCCTCAGCATCTCTCGTGAAATAGCATTCAAAGGAATAAAGAAAATCTCGTGCCATGTCCGGATACACCTTTGGTTTCTTCTTAATGAATTCTTGCCAACCAATACTTTGGATTAATGGTTCTATCTCATGGTCCCATAGATTTCCAGCTGAAATATTGAGGAACAAGTGGCTTAAGTAGGCAGGCTGGACATAGGTGCACTTGCTAAAGTAGTCAAACTTGTTGATTTTTGCCCTGTCCACATACGACGGAATACGTACACCGGATGAACTAGCTACATCGGGGTATTTTATCCTGCGAGGTGCCACTACAACCAAAGAAAAACACAATGTAAGTATTAACTCATAACCAAAAATAGACTAAATTATGAATGAATGAACATGTAGTGAGTGAAATGAAGCACAATTGGATGAAATGATAACTGAATAGCATATGTCATGATAGGCATAGAATGTATTCATAAGTTGAGCACAAAGAGTAGGTTAACATAATACATATCATGTATTAATAAGATCATGAACAACTCTTGCGAAAGGTGAATGAATTCATCATGCATCAATGCAACTTATAAACATGCCAACCAAAGAGTGAAAGTTAAAAATTTTTAAAGAAAAACTCATTGAGGCATTTCATCGAACACGTTGTGAGCACAAGTTTGAGCATGAATTTAAGAAGCATAACAAAGAGTGTTCCCTAACCAATTTCATACCAAGCATCTATTACATGCACATAATAATCATAATCATCCAAAGAAGTAAAATGAATTAACATGCAAACAATATATTAAGTGCAAATTAACCTAAAAACTAAACATTCATGAACAATAATTGCACAAAACACAACCATGGATGATACACAACTAATAATTAAGGAGTAAAGGAAGTAAATACTTACTTGAAAATGAGAAGTACACCAAAAATGCAACACAAATTGGAGATGGTGTGTGTGAGGTGTAGAAACCTAAAATGGTGATGCAAATGTGGAGAACCAAGTGATGAATGATGGAAGAGAGAAGAAATTGAAAGAGGAAGTTAATGGAGATGATGAGTGTTGATAGGAGGCGAAAATCCGTGGGTACGGGCAAATTGAATAGTAGTGAGACGTGGGCACGGGAAAGAACAAAAGGAAATGAGAATGAAGCAAAAATAAAATCGTGAAGTGTGTACATAGGCAGCAAGAGGAGGCGTGGCCATGAGCGGTTCATGAGAAGAACCACACGTGGTCACGTGTGAGTTTCTCTTTGAGTGGGGCGTGGCCACGTGTGGTCTTATACAAGAATCCACGTGGTCACGTGAATGAATCATGGCATACAGAAGTTCTAGGCGTGGCCACGTGATACTGTGCTTGCAAGGTACACATGGTCACGTGTAAAAAAATGTGTTTCTCTCCTTCTTCAACCCGTGGCCACGTGGATTCTCTTTGAGAGACCACACGTGGTCACGTGATAATCAAGATGCAATTTTTACTCTTTAACCCGTGGCCACGTGAGGTTCAATGAAGAACTTCACGTGGTCACGTGTAGGTATATTTCCTGCCTTCTTTCTTCGTTTTTGAAACACAAATACACAAAACTCTTCTTCCAAAGCAATTTTTTCCAATTTTTAGTTTTGAAAACACTAACTTATATCTAGGAAAAAACATATCTTTTTTAAAAACCTTGCTCTACTCATTCTTTTCATGAATCAAAACACACAACCATAAAAAATGCAAAAACATGAACACTTAACTAAAACTCAACTATAAAATAAAAAGAGCGAAAGAATAGAAGTTCTGAGTTTTTGAAGTCTCCAGCTAGGCATTTCAAACCACTTTTAGACATCTTGAAGAACTATGATTGCTTCAGCAACCTCTTTTTGTCCGATGTGGTATGGTTTGAGTCGATGACCATTGACCGTATATTCACGTCCATTTTTTAAGCTTTTGATTGTCACTACACCAAAATTACTGCTTGATATCACTTGATATGGTCCAAGCCACTTCGATTTCAGTTTCCCTGGAAATAAACGAAGACGACTATTATAAAGAAGCACTAACATTCCTGGAACAAAATCTTTTACCCTTAAATACTTGTCATGCCATCGTTTTGTCTTTTCTTTGTAAAGTGCAGCATTGTTATATGACCATTGTCGAATTTCATCAAGTTTATTGAGCTGAAATTTCCTTCTTTCTCCTGCATTACTCAAATCAAAGTTAAGAAATTTTATAGCCCAATATGCTTTATGTTCTAATTCGACTGGAGGGTGACATGATTTACCAAACACAATTCTAAAGGGAGACATACCTATAGGTGTTTTGAATGCAGTTCGATAAGCCCATAAAGCCTCATCTAACCTAAGAGACCAATCTTTTCTAGAATTATTAACCGTTTTTTCTAAGATTGATTTCAACTCCCTATTAGATATTGTCTATTGGCTTGAGGGTGATATGGGGTTGTGATTTTATTTTTAACACCAAATTTCGTAAGCAAGGCCTTGAATTGATGGTTGACAAAATGTTTGCCTCCATCACTTATAATAGCTCTAGGTGCTCCAAATCTAGTGAAAATATTTTTCCTAATAAATTCCAGCACAATTTTTGCATCACATGTCCTAGTAGCTATTGCCTCTACCCATTTGCTTACATAATCCACTGCTACCAAGATATATTCATACCCAAATGAATTTGGAAAAGGACCCATAAAATCAATGCCCCAAACATCAAATATTTCTACTTCTAGCACATTGTTCATAGGCATCTCATCTCTTTTGGATATATTTCCTACTCGTTGGCATTTATCACAAGTGGCTATGAAAGATCTTACATCCTTAAATAAATTAGGCCAGAAAAAACCTGATTGGAGTATCTTTTGAACCGTTCTATTTGGTCCATGATGACCTCTAACTTCACCCCATGGCATTGGTGCATGATATCTTTTTGTTCCGATTCCGGTACACACCTTCTTAGTACTTGATTCGGACATATCTTGACAAGGTATGGATCATCCCAAAGGTAATGCTTGGCATCCGCTATGAGCTTTTTCTTCTGTTGCCAAGTAAATTCCTTAGGGACATAACCACCTGCAAGAAAATTGGCTATATTAGCATACCATGGAACTGAATTTTCATAAGTATAACAAGCACAAATATGTTCATCAGGAAATAAGTCAGAAATTTCTCCCTTTTCGATGCTAGCGTGATCCAATCTAGATAGATGATCAGCTACAAAATTTTCTGCTCCTTTCTTATCTTTGATTTCGACATTAAATTCTTGAAGTAGTAACACCCATCGGATAAGTCTTGGTTTGGAATCCTTCTTGGCAAAAAGGTGTCTCAATGCAGCGTGATCAGACCAAACTGTAATTTTAGATCCTAAAAGGTAAGATCGGAATTTCTCAAATGAAAAGACTATTGCCAAGAGTTCCTTCTCCGTAGTGGTGTAATTTACTTGGGCTCCGGTGAGTGTGTGGCTTGCATAGTAAATGGTGTAGAAAATCTTCTCCTTCCGCTATCCTAAAACCGCTCCAACTGCATAATCACTTGCATCACACATAATTTCAAATGATAAGCTCCAATCCGGTGATGCAATGACCGGTGCACTAACTAATTTTTGCTTCAATTGGTTAAAAGCCTGCAAACACTCATCATCAAAGTTAAATGCAGCATCTTTAAGCAATAAATTAGAGTGGCTTGGCAATTTTAGAAAAATCCTTAATAAATCGACGATAAAATCCAACATGATCAAGGAAACTCCTAATCCTTTTACATTAGTTGGTGGAGGTAGTTTTTCTATCACATCAATTTTTGCTTTATCAACCTCAATGCCTTTTTCAGAAATTTTATGCCCTAAGACAATGCCTTATCTAACCATGAAATGACATTTTTCCCAATTTAGCACAAGATTAGTTTCTTGACATCTTTTTAAAACCAATGCTAGATTATGCAAGCAAGATTCAAAATCATGCCCATAAACAGTAAAATCATCCATGAAAACCTCCATAAATTTTTCAATGAAATCATGAAATATGGCCATCATGCATCGTTGAAATGTGGCAGGTGCATTACAAAGACACAAAGGCATTCTCCTATATGCAAATGTTCCATATGGACATGTGAATGTGGTCTTTTCTTGATCTTTCGGAGCTATAGGTATTTGCATATACCCCGAATATCCATCTAAAAAATAATAAAATTTATTTCCGGCCAACCTTTCTAGCATTTGATCAATAAAGGGTAATGGGAAATGGTCTCTTCTAGTGGCATTATTTAATCTTCTATAATCAATGCATACTCTCCATCCCGTTACCGTGCGTGTAGGAATTAATTCATTATTTTCATTTATTACTACAGTCATTCCCCCCCTTTTAGGCACACATTGAACAGGACTAACCCAATTACTATCGGAGATAGGATAGATAATACCTGCATCAAGTAGTTTCAATACCTCATTTTTCACTACTTCTTGCATAGTTGGGTTGAGCCTTCGTTGAGGTTGCACCACTGGCTTAAAATTGTCCTCCATGGGTATGCGATGTGTACAATAGCTTGGGCTAATCCCTTTTAAATTGGATGTTGCCCAATCAATTGCTCCTTTGTGCTTTTTGAGGACTCCGATGAGCCTTTCTTCTTCCAAATCTGTCAACAAAGATTAAATGATTACCGGATTAGCATTATAACTCAAGAATACATATTTTAAATGTGATGGAAGTGTTTTAAGTTCAGAATCCCCCTTAAGAGGGGATGGTTCATCCTCTTTTTCCTCATCCTCACTGTGCTCTTGTTCTAAAATTTGTATCAATTTTTTCTCCTTTGTATCCAACTCTTCCACTTTCTTTGGATGCATTAAGCAAAGTTGAAGATCATCTTTGAGAATGACTTCCTCTTGCTTTGTGTTGGCACATTCTTGAATCTCATCAACAAAGTAAATAGATTCTTCAAAATCATACGAGGGGTGTTTTAAAATTTTATTAACATTAAAAACCATTTTTTCTTCATTAAATCTTAAAGTAACAGTTTGTCCATGAACATCAATTAAAGCTCTTGGTGTGTCAAGAATGGCCTCCCCACAATTAACGGCACCTTTCTATCCTCTTCCATGTCCATTACCACAAAATCAACTGGAAATATAAAATTCCCTACTTTGACCAACAAGTCTTCAATGATTCCCTTTGGCCTTTTCACCGATCTATCCACCAATTGAAGTGTCATTCGGGTTTCCTTAAGATCACCTAGATTCAATTTCCTGCAAATTGAATAAGGCATTAGATTAATACTAGCACCCAAATCATATAAAGCATTTCCAACAAAATTTCCCCCTAGTTCACAAGGCAATGTAAAACTACCTGGATCTTCCAATTTTTCAGGAATTTTGTTGGTTAATATAGCACTACAATTACCGGATAATTGAACCGTTCCTATTCCTTCTAGCTTTTTCTTATTAGAGCACAATTCTTTCATAAATTTAGCATATTTAGGCATGTGTAATAAAGCTTCAGCAAATGGTAAGTTTATATGTAGCTTTTTAAACATGTCCAAAAATCTACTCAATTGTTCAGTTTGTTTCTCTTTTCTGGCTAAAACTGGAAATGGTAATTGAGACTCATCAAGAACAGTGGAAAAAAGTTTGTCCTTACCTTTACCCTTCTCAACTATTGGAGATACTTTTTCAGTATTTTCAGAATTAGAAACACTTACCTCCGTTGTCGGTTCCACCTTTTTAGAAGAATTCTTACCAAGTTCAGTCTCCTCTAATTCTTTCCCACTCCTTAAGGTAATTGCTTTGGCTTCCTCCTTTGGATTACGGTCTACGTTGGATGGAAATGTCCCTTGAGCACGGTTTGATAAAGAACTAGCAAGTTGCCCCATTTGGTTCTCTAAGTTCCTAATGGATGCCTCTTGATTTCTCATCCAAATGTCTTGTGATTTTCATCTAGCATCTTGACTAGCTAAAATTGAATTTTAGGAAGCCATAAAATTTGCAATCATTTCCTCAATATTAGATTTCTTTTCTTGAGGAGGAGGAGGTTGAGGTTTTTGAAACCCGGGTGGTTGGTGGTATGCTTGTGATGGGTATTGGTAATATGGTGGAGCTTAGTTTTGGTACGGAAGTTGATTATTGGAAACTGGATTGTGGTTAAATTGGGGTCTAGGATTTGGGTTAGAAGAAGAAGAACCTTGATTAACTTCTCTCCATGAAAAATTTGGATGGCTTCTCCATCCTGCATTGTAAGTGTTGCTATATGGGTTCAAGGCACTCACTTCTTCAACCATGTTTTCAGCATTCTTCATTCCCAAAGATCCTGTAATTCCTGCATAAGAATCAACTTCATTAGACAACATAGAGACATTTTTAGCTTTAAGCTCATTTATTTCTTTTAAATGTCTTTTTTCCATTAATTCCAATTGAGCTTTTAACATTGCTATTTCGTCAACATTATGAACTCCCTGTTTCTTTTGAGTTGTTCTAGAGCTTGCCCATTGAGCATCATTAGTGGCCATCTCATCAAGGAGTAAGAACGCATCCTCGGGAATTTGATTCATGAAACTTCCATTAGAGGCTGCATCTAGCAAAGATCTTGTTGATGGATGGGCACCTGCATAAAAAATGTGCATCAATTGAAAAATAGGGACTTCATGATGAGGACAACTTTTTAAACGTCTCCTAAATCTTTTCCAAGCTTCATGAAATGGCTCCTCATAAAACTGTTGAAAATTACTAATTTGTTTCCTAATGAGGGCAGTCTTAGTGGGTGGAAAAAACTTGCAAAGAAATTTTTCTTGCATTTGTTGCCAAGAATTGATGGATTGATTTGGTAGCATTTGAAGCCAATCCCTAGCTTTTCCTATAAGGGTGAATGGGAAGAGTTTCAACCTAATTGCATCAGTCGATACATTAGGAATTTGCACAGTGTCACTCACTTCTAAGAACATGTCTAAATGTTTTGCTGGATCCTCTATATCCGAACCCGAAAATTGATTTCTTTGTACCATAGTGATGGTAGCAGGTTTAATCTCAAAGGGTTGGTGGTGAGGAATCCTAATAGTTCTATGTTCTTCATTCCACCTAGGGATAGCATAATCCCTTATGGTTCTAGGTCGATACCCATTCCCGGGAGCTTGGTGGGGTATGTGTTGCTCTTCGATCCTAGGTGGTGGATCATTCATAGGCTCTTCTGGATCATTCATGTTGTCTCTCAGCCTTCTAATCCTATGGAATGTCCTCTCAATTTTAGGGTCTAATGGTAAGATTGGGTCGTTTCTCACCATAAACCACTAATCAACCAAAAAGAAAATAGATGAAGAAGAGAAGAAATCACACAAAATAGATTTTTAAAATCAAAGTAAACAAACAAACGCCAATGTGTTCCTCGGCAACGGCGCCAAAAACTTGACCGGTGTCTAGCAAGCGTACTAGATCGGCTAGTAATATAGGAAAATAAAATTATGACCCAAAATATCAAACCCAAGGAAAACTTGTGCTTGTATGTGATATGTCAATTTCAAAACCAATTTTTGTGTGTAAAGAGAGAAGAGAAATCCCAAAGTTTTGATGATTTGAAAACAATAATTTAAAACAATTAAAGAAAACTAAAGTAAAGAAGAGATTTATTGAAAGCAAGTAAATTGAATGAGTTAAAAATCAATAATAAAAACAACTTTCACTAAAGGACTATCCACCTTAACCGATATTGATATGACTTAATTAAAAGAAAACATACAAGTGATATGGAGAATTCAGTTAATAAACCCAAGTAACTTTATTCAAGATTACCATTCCAAGTATTAAACTCTCTTATTCAGAACAATTCAATACTTAGCATAAAAGTCTGAATTAATCCCCTAGATATCTATTAAAACCTTTCTCAAGAGCTTTAACTTCCAACTATTCTTGATTACACCTTTCTTAATCTCAATTTATTTAAATTAACACATAATCATAACTTATTCAGATTATAAACATGTATTAATCTAACTAAATTAACCTAAGAACATGCAAGTCATTAATCAACTCAAATCAATTAATTAACCAATGCTCAATCAAGTTAACAATTAACTTAAGATTGAATAAAAACAAGACTATGCTTAAAAACCAAGAAATAATCAAACTTGTATTTAAATTGAAACACAAACTTAAGTCATAACAATACAAGTTAAGGATTTAAGTATCCTTTAGCAAAAGTTAAAGAAAACTACTCACAAAACATTGTTAAAACTAAAGACAAAAGTTAAAGAAAAACAGTAAAAATAGAAACATAAAAATAAACTAAGAAAAACAAAGCTGAAAAACTTTAGATTGATCTCCTTTCTTCTGTATTTTGGACTGCTATTTATAGGCAAAAACGTGGTAGATTTCTTCCAAAACTGCAGAAACCAAATAGGAAGTGAATTCTGCTCAAAACAGGAAGTCAAAAATCCTTCGCGATATGGGAGTATTCAGTCATGTGGCCACGCCTTCATCAGTGCCTTTCCTACACGTGACCACGTGTATACATGCCTCTTCTCCACACGTGACCACGTGTGGTCCTTCAATGGAATCCACGTGGTCACGTGGTCTTCCTCTTTTGCTTCTTCCTTTCATCACATGGCCACGTCTTCTTCAATATTTCTTCTTCACGTGGCCATGTATTTGATTCTTCAATATTTTCACGTGGTCACGGCTTAAAGTTCTGGACTGGATGCTCGTTTTCTTGCTTATTTCTTCAAATTTTCACTTTTGGCCCAAAATTTTGCACTTTTTACACTTTACGCCCTTTTTTTATCAATTTGACCCTGAAAATCATACTAAACACATAGTTAACCTTAAAAACATAAATATTAACTAAATAACTCTAATTTAACCTAAATAAAACCAAAATAACTACATAACACAACTAAAAACATATTAAAAACTATATATAATTCACATTTATCAGTGAGTACCCGATTCTTATTAGGAATCTTGATAACCAAGAGAGTCTTGTGAAAGAGAACTTCTACCTAAATAGGAAGCCTTCCCTAAGTAGGAAGTTGGTCTCCAATCCGCATCCTAACTGGACTTGAGAAATGGCACCGTTGAGCTGCTTCGCTCATAAGGCTCCCACAACTGAGATCTAGGCTATGGGCTTGGACTGAGGCCCAGTTCGGTTATCAACTTCAACCCAACTGTTATGCACATTTAATCGCTGGTATGTCTCCTCCTTAAACAACTTATTATTTTTATTTTTCCTCTTTCAAATAATTACTCTAAATTTTATGAAAAAAAATCATAAAATTAAATCTGTATTTGTCTTTTTTTTTTTTTTTCAATTTGTACGCAGTTAATTTTCAAATATTCTATTACACATTTTCACTTGGTAAAATTGTGCCAATTTTACACCTATATGCTTGGGTATCGGTACATGATGATATGTACAAAAAATAATAATTTTTTAAGGACCAATTACATGTACTTTTTAAACATTTTATTACACATCTCTGCTTTCACATACTCTTTCAATTTTTTTTAAACAGTGGCTTCAATTTTTTTTTTTTTTAAAAAGTTTAAGTCTTTTTATTTTTTGTCCTAATTGTCTATATTATCCAACAAATTTGTGATATTTCAATTAAAATTAGAGAATTGTGACTTATATTTAAGAGAAAAGAAAAATTTAATTAACATGCAAATAATCGGAACCGTTTGATTGCTCCTCATTCATTGCCAAAAAAAAGTCACTTAATAACTCAATAGTTACTGCTAGTAATTTATACAACAATAAGCATAGCAATTTTATTAATCAATGAGGAGATTATTATTATTTTCATATTAAGTTAATTATTTTCTTTTCTAAAACGTAGATTATAGTTATATAATTTTGATTGGAAATGTGTAATTATGTTAAATGTTATAGGTTATTAGGATAAAAATAAATAAACTTGAACTGTTAAAAAATGAAGTTAGTGTCTCGTAAAAATTGAGAGTATTAGAATTATGCAACAAAAATTCTTTTTATTAATCAACTATACTTGAACATAAAAAAAAAAAAGTAAAAAATCACGTAATCTCATTCAAATCCGGCATGTAAATTTCTTTTGGAAAAATTCCTCGACATTTCATTTCCTTGTTATTTCCCCTTATCAACAGACTTGTTAGCTGATGACTAATGATTTTCAACGTCAACATGCACGCGTCGCTTTTCTTTCTACGAACTTTCTGCTCTACCAATGTCATGCCACGTTTGATACCAACACCCAATGCTAACAATCTTTTCAACGAGCTGCGCGTTCTAGCCACGCGCGGCCACATTAACGAAGCATTGTCTCTGTTTTTCAACACAGCGCCACCACCGCCATTACCCTACTCCCAACAAACATATGCAACTCTCTTTCACGCTTGTGCCCGCCATGGATGCCTCCAAGAAGGCATTTACTTGCACCAGCACATGCTTTCCCATAACCCCAGCAACCCACCTGGCCTATTTGTTACAAACCATCTCATTAACATGTATGCGAAATGCGGGGATTTGGAGTATGCACGTCATCTGTTCGACGAAATGCCCGAAAGAAATGTCGTTTCTTGGACTGCTCTCATTTCTGGGTACTCGCAGCATGGGCGAGCCTATGAGTGCTCTCGTTTGTTTTCTGAGTTGTTGATGCATTGCCCACCAAATGAATTTGCTTTTGCAAGTGTTCTTACGTGTTGTGATTATGAGTTCGGAAAGCAGGTGCATGGAATTGCTTTTAAAATGGGGCTAGAGACTAGTGTTTATATAGGAAATGTTCTTGTTTCCATGTACAGCAAGTATTGTGATTGTAATGGTGGAGATGAAGCTTGGAATGTTTTCGAGAGTATGGAAACCCGTAATCTAGTATCTTGGAATTCGATGATTGCAGGATTTCAGCTTCAGAAGCTTGCGGCGAAAGCGATCAGTCTTTTCGTTGAAATGCACAATAATGGAATTGGGTTTGATCGCGCCACGCTGCTCGGTGTCTTGTCTTCCTTGAGTGAAAGCTATAGGGATAGTCTTGATTTTTGGGGTCTTCAGTTTTGTTTTCAGTTGCACTGTCTTGGTATAAAAAGTGCATTTATTTTGCAAGTTCAAGTGGCTACTGCTTTGGTGAAAGCCTATTCTGATCTTGGTGGAGATATTACTGATTGTTACAAGCTCTTCGTGGAGACTGAGTGTTCTCGTGATATCATTTCATGGACTGGCATCATAACAGCATTTGCTGAACGGCAACCTGTAGGAGCTCTCCTCCTCTTCCGTGAGTTGAATAGGAAAGACTTAGCTCCAGATTGGTATACATTTTCAATTGTCTTAAAGGCTTGTGCATGTCTTGGGACCGAGAGGCATGCCATGGCAGTTCATTCACAAGTAATTAAATCAGGGTTTGATGGTGATGCAGTGCTGGAAAATGCTTTAATCCATGCCTATTCAAGGTGTGGCTGCATTTCAATGTCCAAGCAAGTTTTTGATGAAATGAGATTTTCTAATATAGTTTCTTGGAACTCTATGCTTAAGGCTTATGCCCTCCATGGCCAAGCTAAGGAAGCATTGCATCTCTTTTCTGAAATGAATATTGATCCTGATTCCACGACCGTTGTTGCGCTTCTTTCAGCATGCAGCCATGCTGGGATGGTGGAAGAAGGGATTAAAATCTTTGGGTCGATGTTCGACAAATATGGTGTTCCTCCAAAACTGGATCATTATGCCTGCATGGTTGATATTCTTGGTCGAGCTGGGCGACTTGTTGAGGCAAAAGAGCTTATAAGCAGAATGCCAATGGAGCCTGATTCTGTGGTTTGGAGTGCATTGCTCGGCTCATGTAGGAAGCATGGTGAGACACATTTGGCTAAGTTAGCAGCAGATAGACTGAAGGAGTTGGAGCCTAGAAATTCCTTAGGGTGTGTACAAATGTCAAACATATATTGTTCTGGAGGTAGTTACAATGAAGCAGGGATAATTAGGAAAGAAATGGAAGGCTCTGAAGTAAGAAAGGAACCTGGTTTGAGCTGGACTGAGATTGGGAATAGGATGCATGAGTTTGCATCTGGAGGCAGATGCCATCCTGAAAGAAAGGCCATATTTACCAGGCTCGATATGCTGATTCGGCAGTTGAAGGAAAAGGGCTATGTGCCTGAAACAAGCTTGTCTTTGCATGACATAGAGGAAGAGCAGAAAGAGGAGCAGCTGTACCATCATAGTGAGAAATTAGCTTTGGTATTTGCAATTATGAATGAAAATAGCCTGGAATGTCGGCAAAGCGTAGTAAAAATCATGAAAAATATACGAATATGTGTGGATTGTCACAGATTCATGAAGTTAGGATCAGATTTTCTTGAGAAGGAGATTGTTGTGAGAGATTCAAACCGTTTTCACCAATTTAAAAATGGGATATGCTCTTGCAATGACTATTGGTAACTAAAGTATATAAGGTTTTTCTGTTGCTGTTCTGGTTCATCAGTTGCCTGTAGGTGCTTGACAGAATGCAATTTATAATGGTGTTTTATATCTTCTGCAAAGTAGAAGAAAGAGTTTCGGCCGACAAAAGTTTATTCTGAACTTTGAGATAAGGTTGTAGATCGGATAAGCAATTGGAAAGCCAATGTTCTTTGATTCTGAATTTTAAACTTTGAGATAAGGTTGTAGATCCGATAAGCAATTGGAAAGCCAATGTTCTTTGATTCTGAATTTTACCGTCATAAGTTACGGCTGGCTGGACCGGCACAACCATATTTGTGAAGTACAGTTGGTGCAGTTGCCTTCGAAGATTCAACCAGGCATATACAGTTTTCTGCTTTGTACCGTTAGGCGAAAAGTAATCCTTTGGCCACAAAATAGAGCAAAAAAAATGTAATTTTTTTTAATTAACAGGAAATAGAGCTTCAAAATTAATTTTGGAACAATTTATCCTTAAACAAACTAACTCCTCGTTAATTCTGGAACATTTTATCTTAATCCTCACAAAAAGGTCTTAACAAATTCGATAGAAACAAATAACCTTGTTCAACTAAATAATCCTTCATTGAGGAATTTCTCAAAGGACCCTTTTATATTATGTTCTTCACGCACTTGTGTAAAATCTAAATACAGGCCCAAAATATCTCACTCTGTTATTTTTACTTCAACTGGACCCATTTCCAAGAATACATTTTCCACAATAACTATTTTCCAGAAAAGTCAGAAA
This sequence comes from Excoecaria agallocha, assembly GCA_037975025.1. Taxonomy (NCBI): domain Eukaryota; kingdom Viridiplantae; phylum Streptophyta; class Magnoliopsida; order Malpighiales; family Euphorbiaceae; genus Excoecaria; species Excoecaria agallocha. Next base: position 8,008,403 of record CM075820.1, read on the forward strand.
GAAAAAAAATGAAATTATAAAAAAAAAAAAAAAAAAAAAAAAAAAAAAGCCCGTCAAAGGCAAATCAAAATAAGCTACAAACAACTCACAACAAACAATTGATTGAGACAAACATGTTGCGATTACGTGCCCCCCAGGGACTACCTTTCAAATATTCAACTGCCTCAGTGCATGCATGCATGGCTACTTTCAAAAAATGCACATCTTCCTCTTCTTTTCAAAAATAGCAAAGGCATTATAGCAAATCCAAAAGAGGTGGCTGTTCAGATTGCGGTTTGCCATGGCTAGACCTCGATGTAGATGTTCCCCCTCTTCCTCTTCCTCTGCCTCTACCTCTACCCACAGCAGTCGATGGAGGCGGAGCAAGTTTAGGTGCAGCCACTTCATTTTTGCTGGAACCAAAAATGGACCCAAGATCTGTTGATTTCTTATCACTATAAGAAACCATATTTTGACTGTGTTTCAGAAAACCAAGCGAATTCTGAGCATTAAGACTATTATTCAAACTACTCAAATTCAAGGCAGCAGTCCCTTGGTTTTGTTTCAATTGCTCAAATGAGTTTTGGTTGTTGAAGGCCCAGCTATTATCTCCATTCATACTGCTGGACGTGCTTGTATTCAAACTGGTGCCAAAATTTTGTGACATTGATCCCATAGTGCCATTGGTAGGAGTTCCAGAAGTATTGGAAGTACTGCCCCGTCTTGGAGGCCTATTAGCAAAAGGATCTATATTATCGAAACTCGAGGAGGAAGATGTTCCTGTGTTCAACTGCTTCTCAACATCACCTAACTGAGAGGTAACACCTGAAGATGCCCGAGGAGGCCATTCTATGTCAACTGGAGTGCATGATGTAACTGTTTGCTGAGCAGATACAAAGGAAGATTCTGACTGCAAAGAAGTTGATTGAATAGGTTGACTACTCCCCATGTTTTGAGTAGCTAGTGGTTTGCTTGTAGAAGGCCGGTTCGTAGTGCTAAGCCCTTTTGAAATAGGACCCCAGTCCTCATCCCACGAAGCACCACTCTTTCTTGCAGGAGCAACTGTTCCACTTGCTTTGCTTGAAGCTTGAGACTGAAGTCCATTGGGAAAAGATGCTGCCTTTACATCAGGAATTCCGGAATCAGTAACTGCAACTCCTCTTTTTTCTTCTATCATCCTGAAACAAGCCAAACCATGTAAATAAATAAAATATCAGAACTACCTCATATATGCATGCTAGAAACAGATACAGATATAAAGATCTCACAAACAGAAGAAATCATCAGACTTTTTTATACAAAACCAGATCGGTTATTGACCAGCTATAGCAGACCCAAATAGAAGTTCTGGAGACATATGATGCAACACAGTACTGCAGTACCTGAGGATATCCTTCACAAAGAGCATATATTTGGCGAATTGCTGAACACTTAATTGTTGGGAAGTGAGAAGAGGTATGAGTAGCGGAAGCACATATTCTGCCACAAATTCTACACCATACTGTCAAGAATTAAGCAGAAGATAGACAACTATCAGACCCTTCTGGTCAGCATTCCAATTAGGAATATGAAGCACCAAGGCCACATCTGTTACCAGAAAATATTACCTGCTTGAGAATTGAATTTGCAACCCCAAGGGTACACATAAGGGTGGGAGGAGAGCGATCAACAGCTGTACAGCGTTGAATTGTTTGTAGAATTTCCCGAACAGCATGTTTATCAAGTGTGTGAACAATATCAGCAAAGCATAACAGAGCATTAACTCTTACCTGGCCAGTAAAACATATTAGCTTTTGATTGATTATCTGCACTTTAACTGAGAATGCAGAGATATATTTCTATATCTTGTATCAGAAGCAGTTAACTGGTTTCATATAGGAATAGTAACTATTAGAAAATCCACCTTAAACCAACAGAAATTTAAAATGAATGAGAATAAATAAAGAAGCATACCGCAGCAACTGTGGTTTTAAGTGCCAGACCATGAACACGAGGTAAAATTGCTTGTTTCACTAACTGCAAAGAATTTAGGACCAAAAATGAAAGAATTGGTAAGTTCAACGACATTTCTTTTTGGCACAATCCCAGTAAAACATTCCAAAAAAAAAAATATCAACCATTTTATAGTAGTGCCATGTATTGTTTATTGGCAAACGATGCAGCATGACATGCATAACAGCTAAACAAAAGGAACATAAAGCCATTAACTGCACAAATCCAGGAAAAAAGATGCTAAAGAATACCTCCAGCATTTATTCAAACACACTGATAGGTAACAGAATGCCTGATGCAGTAAAGAAAAGCTAAGTTTAGGAGATATTTTGGTTCAATTAGAGTACCTAAATAATAATAAACTAAAAATTCCTAAATTTCCTAAATATAACTTGTAATCTGAATCAAAATGTTAATTTAAATTGTGATTAAACCAAAATAATTCCTAAAATCAGCTTACCTTGACTGCATCAATGCTAGTCCCCTCAATTCTTGGTTTTATTATTTGGACACTATTGTGCTGGTTTAAGATGTGAGCGACATCAAAAAAAGCAAATTTGGAGGTAAACCCAGAGAAAGCTTCTCAATATAAAGAATCACAAGCATCAATACTGACTTCCTCATCAGTTACCAGTTCGGACTAAAATACAGCTTGATTCAACAAAAACAATGCAGTAGCCTCCATTAAAAAAAAAATCAATAATTTTCCTGTCACTTTGCTCTGCTTTATAGATAAAAGCCTCCACAAGCATCATAAAATCACTTTGTTTACAGTTCATAATATGTTATATATGGCAATATCCTTCTCCGCCGAATATCTTGAACCATATATATTAGGCCTTCATATTCTTTTGTCATGTTAAACAAATTACATCAGTTCTATTTTTTTAAAAAAAATCCTGTTATGCCATCCAAGACCTCTATCTGTCCATAAATTAAACATCAGAAACAATATGAATTCGTAAGCATGTCGACAATCCCCTAAAATCAACTGGCTGTAGGAACACAATCAAAATCAACATCAAATTGAAAGACTACATATGAACAGGTAGGCATTTTATTTCTATCATGTGTGTCTAACTACAATTAAAATTTTGGATTATGACTGTCAAAGGCTATAACTGGGGTACTGCAACACTGCTAACAGTAAAACCAATTTTTGTCACTCCCAAGGATGGAAACAAGCAGCTAAAGAAATATGCATGAACGTACATGAATACAATACAGCATTCATAAACACATGAATGCACATAAATCCATATAATGGCAGTCACCTGAGCATCGAGTTGCTTTGCAAGAGATGTAGATCTTTTCAGGGCTTCTTCTTGAATGCGTGGATCAGTATCATCATACGCTCGAACAACTAAAGGCAAGATATGCGATACCAAGTTCTCTTGGCTAGTCTACAACAATTGCACAACAGCCAATAAGAACCATGGTGGTAGACATGTTCATAAAGGCAACAATGAAGATGAGGGGCCAAAAGACATAAGGAAAAGCGGATAGACCAAAGATTCTGTGTCAATTTAATACTCCATTTAATCATTAACACAGGAAACTCACATCTAAACATGGAAAGTTGAGTGCATAGGCTAGTCACTTCCTCCTCCATCCCTCTTATTTAGGTTCAAATCAGAATGCATATATTCTATCTTACCTCTATTTAGCCTATGACCCTCACTTTCAGTATTCATCTTTGTAGCTTCTAGTTGACGCCCTTTCTAAACTCATCAATTAAGACAAATATTATTTGCAAACAACATACAACATGGGATATCTTGTACATTACTAATTAATTATCCATTGCTAGAGTAATCAAGTAGGACCTCAAGGCCAATCCTTGATGTAAATTATATTAGGAAACTCCGATTTATCTTCCCTCACCATCAGCACATTTGTGACTGCTCCTCCATACATAACAGCAATTTACATTTTTAACATGGATGTTCTTTCTCCAATGCATATCAAAGAAACTTGGCATTCTATCATATGCTTTCTCTAGGTCAATGATCATATGGAGATCGTTCCTCCTCTCTCTATGGATATATATGTATATATGTGTATATATATGTATGTGTGAGCGTTATCTATCAGGAAAAATTAAAATACGTTAAGTAAGCATATTGAAAATCTCTTATCTACCAAATTAATAAATCAAAATTGAAAATTTGAGAACTTGGAGCAATTTTTAGCATTTGACAAAAAGGCTTGTTACCATTTACAAAAGTATCACAACTTGCATTACCTTGTGGATAATGAGTTCAGCATGCTTCACCAGCAGCAGTAATGTCTCGCCTGAAGCAGTATTCAGGACAGGAATAAGAGCTGGAAGTGTTGATAGCTCAAAATCATTTTTGTCCTAAACCAGATTTTAAAAAACATCAGTTTTATTTCCCAGAGACGGTATTGCACTTTCATAATTGCTTGAAATAAATAAATATACAAGAACATATGTAATAGACATAAGCAGGGAATAATGCAGCAAATAAGGTCATCCAAAAAAATTCTCCATGCCAAGAAAGCCAAATGAATCTACTACCGCCTTACAGACCTTAACCATGCCCCAGTTCACCACAAAGATGGGAGACAGACACGGCAAGAGATCAAGGCATAGTGCAGTAAATACGACCACCCAATCAACACAGAGAGTTCATCCAATGATATTTGAGTTTAAACTACTTCCAGACACCAACTAAACAAAACTTGCAGTGTGTGATTTATACACACTGGTACTCAAACTTTAAATATATTTGATGCTAAACAAAAGGGAAAGATGGACATCATATCTAATTCAACGCATATTTCTAACTTTTCTTTATTATTTGTTCATCCCTCTGCATATAATATATGATTGCAGGAATTCCCTTGACTTTCAAAAGTTTATAATTACAATATACCCCTTCCCACCCCTCCAACTCAAGCATTACCACCTCTAACAGCAATAATTAAACAAAAGAAAGGAAAGAAAACAATACAAAGAACATAAAAGGAAAAGATAAAACAACCTAAATATTATTTCATCATCAAATTTCTATCCTACTACATGTGACTCCAACTAATACTTTTTACTCAAATAAGCTTTTAGATCAGAAGGCACACTCCACTACAAGCTCAAAGTATGGTGAAAATACAAGTGAATTTTCTAGTGATAAGTATGAAAAGAAAGCTTTTAGCTTTCACTAATAACAGTTCATGTTAAGTAGACACTATATCAAGCTATGATAATAAATAGAAAACGATGCATTGGATTAAATGACATGTCTACTCGGAGGACCTCGTGAAGCCCATTCAACTACTATGATGAGCAATACCAGAATGAAAAATCAGAATTACCAATTAACAAAACTAGTCAACAGGCAAACAAACTAAATCTCTTGAAACACAAGAAGAACATAAAATATGAAAAAGCCAAATATTTAACCACAAAAACGAACCAGTACCTGAGATTCTGCTATGGTCAGAACCATGGGAAGAATCATTGGTTGCATCACCATGTTCCTAAGCTCTGCACATAATGGTGGAAGTACCTGCAAGATATCTAGTTTACCAAAACTCTCTTTTTCTCATCAAGCAGGGAATAGCTATGTTACTCGGACTCGGGTACGGGTGTCGGATACGGATACATATCCATGTGTCGGACTTGTAAATTTTTTAAATAGAAGATACGTGGATACGGATCCAAATTGAAGATACGGGTACGTAGATACGGATCCGATTTTGGACACGTGTGCGCGGATACGTTATATAAAACAATTAAATTAAAGCTATAAATGATATAAATTATGTAATATTGTAATAATAAATCTAGATATTATTGCAATTGGGCTATTTTGATATTTTGATATTATTATGGACACTCTGTTTTAATGAATTGCAATTGGGCTATTTAATATTTCATATCCCAACAATATCTTGGCCCATGACCCACGTGTATCTCCTCCTTAAAATTCTGTAACCCTAGACTCTCCATCTTCTTCTTTTTATCTTCTTCTTTTTATCTTCTCTCTTCAACTCTCCATCTTCTTCGACTCTCCAGACTCTCTTCGACTTTCCATCTTCTTCTTTTTATCTTCTCTGTTCGACTCTCCATCTTCTTCTTTTTAGGTTTGCCTGCCGCCGTTCGTCGCCGTTCGTTGCTGTTCGTCAATATGCTGCCATGGTTCGCCGTGTCGGACACAGATCCTGTGTCGTGTCCCGTGTCGTGTCGTGTCGACACCGGTACACTGAGTCAAAGTGGCGAGTCCGAGTAACAAAGGGGAATAGTAATTTTTACAACAAATAAAGCTATACAAATGAATATGACAAACCATCTGTGAGAAAGGGAAAAAACAAACCTTATATCGCAATACACGGGAATCGAAATCTTTCCACATATCTGATAAGGCTTTTAAGAATTCAGACTTCTGCATGTTATCTCTTTCCTGCAAGGAAGCAATCCGTCACAAAGCATCGACTGTAGCTTTTTTTTTTTCTCTTTTTTTTTTCCTTTTATTTTCCATTCCATTATTTCCCCCTGCAATGTCCCTCAAGCAACAATTGAAAATTAATTCCAGAAATATGAGTTAGTTAAAGATAATGCGAAAGCATACAAGCATGTGGTCCAGGAATCGAAGAGCACGCAACCTAGTGTCATTTCTGAAAAATGGAGAACCTGCAAACAAATAACAAAAATTAAAAAAAAAAACACACACACACACACAAATATTAAAGTGAAGATGAATCAAATATCTGTCATGTCAAGAGCCCAAGACTTGGTATGAGACATTTAAGCATCTATTAGTTGACCAAATTACAGGCAGTTCAAAATGTGCTAGGTCTTGTTCAAGAAAATACTTGATATTACCGACTCAAACGATTATTCATAAGTTAGTTACATACATCTTTGATTCAGTAAACTTGCACCATTCTTTCCTGTGTTTACTCCTTTTTCTTTTCAATTTTTTTTTCTCAAATTGCTTCCTGATACTAGAATTATTGATCCTCTGTAAACCTCATTGGTTCTCAAAGCATTAACTGTGAATAGCATTAGGGATTAATAATTCATGTTCTAGATTCCGATCGTAGTTTTTCCCACATGTGAATGAATTATAGCAATGGAAAACTTGTTCCTAGTTAGTCATTTTTCATTCCCTCCATTTTAGGTTACTTGCTAAACAAACTCAAGTTAGAATGGAAGTCTGATTATTATCATTATAGTTTCATATGCACAGTAACCAGCAGGACCTTAATTTAATACTTCTTATTTGGTTCCTTATACAAATTAATTATCAGAATATGCACCTCCTGTATTATCCTACATCTTCCTCTTTTCCCATTGTCATTCAAAAAATCTCAATTCTGACATTTGTATTGCATAACAGAACTATACAACATTATATGTAAAAATTAGTAACAAAATAAATAAATAAATATATATATATATATATATATATATATATATATATATATATATATATATATAAACACATGCACAACTATTTTATATGATTAATAAATTATTTTTCTAGGGTGCATCCATATGACAAGGTCCAAAGGCTCACATTTTACCTGTAAAATCCATTGCCGTAGGCCTGAGAGAATCATTTGCAGAGAGCATCCTCTGTAAGTCGGACACTAATTCTGGCGGAATAGAGGAAAAAGCTTCACTAGATAAGTAAGTCAAGGCATTCATGTACTGCACAGAGAAGAAAAAAAAATCAAATTTGCTAGTAAAGAAGAGAAAAATAAACAGTTAGTGGTTAACTTCTAGACAATAAAATAGTTACTAAGCAGATCCATTATCTCAAATTCCTCACAAAGTCGGTACAAATTGCCCCCTCAGCTTTGAACTCACTCTAATATGACCAAATGTAACATGTAGTTTCAAAAACTGAAACAAACCATCTCCAGAAAAAAAATTAAAAAAAAAACTCACTTCCTCCGTTACACTCAACTGGACAACTTTCATCTCTTCACAAATACCAAGAAAATCATTAATTAACATTCATTTTATAAAATATTCATTATAATGTACTAAAATATTCTTTTACCAATTATCTATAACATTATATTCTCAACCTATTAATTATCTCTTTTTTTGTGCATACACAAGAGTATAATACATAATTAATGCTTTCTGAAATTTGAAAATTTCCATTGAGTGGAGCAAAAAAAAAAACTCTCAAAAATTGTTTTGATAAGTGAAACAGAGGGAGTAAAATAAATATATCAATATAGACTAAGAGACTTTCAAACTGCACAACCAAGCACAAAGCTATCATATAGAACCTCTTATTACAAAGTTATAAGATAAAACCTATTATTTTAAATATACTATGTCAAAATAGTTATCACAGTACGGTATAACTAGTCGATAAGCACTAAAGCATGAATTACTATTTGTCCTTATTGTTTTTCTTTTCTCCAAATGATCTCCCATCTGAGAAATCAGATATGTTTTCTAATACATACTAAAAACAAAATGGTCCAGACAATACCCTAATTGCATAAGAAACTAAACTTCACATCTCAACAAAGTAAGAGGGACAAACAAGCAGTTCCATTTTTCAATAAACAGCACCATAAATATAAGATATTAATGCATAAAATATGAGACAATAATCCACAAGATCCCATCATTTCATTGCCATTCATACGTACACTAATTCCCCTATTATGCCCAGCATTGAATAGACTGGTATTCACCTCACCAAGGTCTAAAATTAATGATAGGTTCTATCTGGTGTCTAAAAGGACACCTAAATTGGCCCAAATCTTTTGTGTCAACCCATTGTTCTTTTGTTCTCGGCTCTCAATAAGTCTTTTCAATCCATGGTGGATTTCTTTTTTTTAATTTAAAAAAAAAACTGGTGCAAGTCATGCAAAAAAGGTTCTATTAGTAATAAGGACGATGAGCATCATTTTCCACCATCCTTTTCTTCCTACATATTTATTAGTTTCCTTGCTTTCCAAGCAGTTTCACAAGTAATTAAGCACATGTTTCCCAACAAGAGGTGTGTAGTATTTAGTCTAGAATTTGTAACTCTCTTACCTATAGATGCTAAAAATGTTGTTACTCTCCCAACAAGCAATATTATTAAATGACAGAAAATCCTCTTCATGCTAATATCAGGTTTCGACAACAAGTTAAATAGCACCTTTCTTTAACTTTTCCAGAAACCTAGAACTTTTCACTTTTCCAGAAGATAAAATCACATTTGTTGACTGCATAAGACAACAAGAATACTTGAATTTAAGCATACCATTTTGACATTGTTGTGGCAGTCGAACAAAGGCTTGTGAGAAATCAGGTGGTAAGCAAGACATCCAAAGCTAAAAATATCAGAAGAACATCCAGCTGAAGGTGATTTACTCCGAACAAGTTCAGGAGCAGTATAATTCAGAGATGGCTGAAGAGGCAGTATAGAATCCTCAACATCATATTCCTGGATGATTCAAGAAAAACTAGAACAATAAGTAAAAGCAATGAAAATAAAATCTCTATAATGAAACTGAATGGACCAGACTTGATAAAACTTCACAAAGAGATTGAATCACATTGAAACACAACAGGCACCTTTAGTTCACAAACCATAATGCCACAGCATTCAGGGATGGATCATAGCACGTAAATGTGAGAATTTGAATTAACAGAAAGCAACGATTTACAGACATGTTATAATTAGAGCCAAATACAAAGAACATTGGATGGAGAGATATATGTAAACTCCAAGACAAACGGGTAATATGTTTTAACAGATATAACATTTGTAGTATTTTTTTTCTTTTGATGGTATACAACATTTGTAGATTAGAAACATCATTTTAAAAATACTAAAGGCACCACTGATTGAGGAAAAGCTGTATTCTGGCTTGCCATATGCAATATAAACATTTAGAAGCACATGTTAATTATATTTTGACAAACAAAGATATGCACCTTTTGTTTTATGGAGAGTGAGAGAAGGAAACATTTTTCTGTGTAATTGAGTTCAGGATTCAGTTGCAACACTAAAAATCCATAGGATTTGAAAAAACTAATTGTGTTATGGACAGATAAACCTTCTAGTTCAATCATCATAGTGTTTGTGATTGATTAGAAAGGAAACTACACAGAAGAAAAATGTAAAATGGAAATTACACAAACAGAAAGAGGTAATAATGGTCCTAGATGACCAAAAATTGGCTGGTGATGAACAATGACCTGCATTGATGGTTATGGTTTGTTGGCATGTATGTAATACCTTTTTCTAGATTCTTTCCATCTTTTGGAGTTGGTGTAAATGACTCTAATTTAGAATAGGAGTCATTTTCCTAAAAATCACATTCATGCCCATTTGACTAAGAAAATGTTTTCCACCAACCAATATTTGCATACAACCCAATCACTAAAAAATGCAGAAAGGGCAAACAGCAACCAATAGAGCAATCAAATCTATTGCTTTTTTTTTTTTTTTCAGAACACAAATTAAAATCAAACTCACAGCATAATGGAAGGTCTGAGAACTAGGCAAGTCGCCTGAAGCCTGGTCTGTGGGTATTGCAAAACCAAATCCACCAAGCTTCCATGCTCCACTTGAAGTTATTAGGACATTCTGCAAACAATTAAAAATGGTGATTATTAGGTTTGTGAATCCCTAACTTTAATCATAAAGTCTCAAGTTCTTAACCACATAACTGCAACATAAAATGGTATATCTGCACAACATTTTCTAAGAATAGTTATCAAAGGCACACCTTAAAATGAAGCACAGCGAGGCCCTAGGTACTACACTAGCCTAAAGTGAGATAGAATGTCTCAACAATTGACTAGCCACTCCAGCAGAAATTCCCAACTGAGGCTCTAAGGCTTGCGCCAAAGGGGGCTTATGAATGTCAATGCTCTTGTGAACTTCTTAACGGGTACATTGTGTGCCACATGGTGTTTTAAATTCATGACTTTTATATTCATATTCGAAATGATTACAATCATACAATGAAAGTAATGACTGAATAGAAGTCCTAAATAAACGTTGCCTTCTTTCCCCTCCAGACACTCGGTATGAAAACAGTTTAGTCTCTAGCCCACATTCAACCGCTCTCATTCTTCCCTTCCTCTTCTTCAGTCCATTTTTTGTTTTATTGGGCCCTTTCTTCATCTTTTCTAATCATGTCCTCCATAGTATCAACTTAGTTTTCTCCTCTTACCAACATGATTTTACGTTCTCTTTCATTTTCCTTTTTCCAAAAAACAAAAAATAAAAAACATACATCTGAAGTCCACTCCTTTCTCCTTTCCGGGCACATGATTATTTACTTCACTTTTATGAACTTCTCTTCCAACTTAGTATACAATCTTCTTCTCAAGCACTGCTATCTGATTATACTGATTGTTTGCATAACAGCTTCTCTCCACTCTTATCCTCAATAACTATCTGCGTTTTCTCTTCACTATTCTAATATGATTTTGAATGCTTGCCTGGTAAATAATATTTTTGAATTTTATAAAGAATAAAACTTGAAATATGCATATCCTCATTGCTAGCACTTAAGAGTTCTTCATTTGCAACAAGTGCTCCTAATGCAGATGAACTAGGTTGAAAGAATATTCGCAGTTACCACCTTTTAAGCATCAATGTAGCTCAAGGATACACCTTCAAAATTTTTAAGTGATCTGCCTCTGCATTAACTTTACATTTATTGACAGGGCTACTTTCTTTACATATATAGATTTTACAAAATTCTCTTGAACGTGTCATCAGCTTCATCAGAAATAGTAATTTTGTAGCACCTCTTTGCTGCTTTTGCATTTAATTCAGTTATCACGCATAAAAGAAAAAGTTTTATGTATGTTTCTTTTTTCTGCAGGTTTCACCATCCCTCATGCAAGCACTTGCTCCTACACCCCAAGTAAACTTTAGACTTGGCCCCTCTTTCACCTGCTTCATATTAGGGGAATTATACTGCTTTTGCTTTTGATGATGATTCAGATGCTGATTTAAGAAACATCTTTCATACCTATGCCTCTAAATACAAAATAAATGGGGATTGGAATGGAAGACACCTTACATTCCAGGTTTCATTTTTGCTGAAACACCCTCCTTTGATAACCATGCTTCCACTGTATTACAATTTGGGGAAAAGAACAAATAGCAATCACATACCTCAGGTGATATAGCCCGATGAATGAGATGTGCATTTTTATGGAGAAAGTCCAAGGACTCAGCAATTTGTAGCAAGCCATGTTTCACCTCCAATAGACCCATTTCCTGCATAGATAGACGAGCAAGAGAACTCTTTCAGAAAGCTGAAATACCTCAATGCTGATCGAACAAATAGATTGATATATTAGAGATGATATATCAACTCTAAAAGAAAGATTATGAAATTCCATTAATCAAGAAATATTGAGATTTAAGCTTAATATCGAAGACAGTATTTTATTGAGAAACATAAAGACGTTCCTTCTTCGGCAAAACCTATGGGAACCCTCCAAATTTGCCAATTAAATACGAGTCCCTACAATATCTCTCTACCCTGACTGCACTTCTCCATAAGAGATTAGAATCATATCATCGATGGACAATGGCTGTAAGTGCAAGTATACTAATTACACTTCATAAGGAGATTTAAAATAAGAGCCATAAAAAGTTAGGCTTGTAAAGAAATTTAAAACAAGAGCCATATTTTGGGCTTGTACAGATATTTAAAACTACAGCCAACAACTGACCATGGGCAACTGACATCAAAGAAGAACTACCGAAAGAACAGTATGACCATGGCTCATGTGACAATACTATAGAGCTTGCGGAGACTGAATGGGAATCAGACCACTTCCTTGAATATATAGCCAATGAAAGAGAAACTCACAAGCCTGAGCTCAATGGAAAAGATGCATATGAGTTAACTGACTCCAATGTGAATCATAACCCACTAAAGAAGGAACTGTGAATCAATTATCCAAACAAGTAAGGTTGATGCAACACAAAATACTTATATGCCTGTTATCTTACTAATACTTCTTATTTGGGTCATTTCAATACTTCTACCTTTAATAACCATGTCCCAAAGGCTAAGAATCTTGAAAGTCTATTCTCAGATCTTACAAAAGTAAACTAAGACCCATCTCTCCAACCTTCAATTTATATGCAATGCATTTTCAGAAAAAGCATTCAGGCAACTTAACCGGGAAAATCTTTTCAAAGCAGTTCACAATAAATGCGATGTGCCTTCTTCCTGACCTATCTGCACCAGCACATCCCATGGTAATATCATTAATTATTTACTGTATTTCTTCTAACAACTAATCACAATCCTTCGATTATTAATCTAGAAAAATATATCGCTAGCCAATAGTCATTTTTAAATTGCACAATAATTCATCAATTTCCTCATTTGGTACTTAAAGTCCCAATTTAAATGCCCGAACTCAACTTTTCCTCATAATGATAAAGTTCATTGGGAAGAAACTATAATGCATTGACAGTATATTAGAAAGTGATATAAGAAACTAAAATAAAAGAAAACTGTGTATAAAATTACAAAAGGTAGCAACAAGAGATGAAAAGCAGAAGACACCAATTGTAAAGTTAATTAATATCCCACAAACTCAGTGATTACATCATTAAGTTCCCACACTAGTAAATATAGCAAATAGATTGAATCTTTAATTTGTTGCTTGCTAAACATCCTTTCTACTTGGCTAGCAACTTTAGCATACACTATAACAGCACCCAGCAGATGCCAGATATCAAGGAGTGCTTAAAGTTCCCTCACTACACTGCAGCTAATTAAAGTACTCATTTGAATAATTTAAGCAAATTACATTACTCATTTGAATAAGTTCAGTTTTTCATTAAAGAAGAAGAAGATACCATTTGAATTAGTTCCATAAACAGGGGCAGTGTCAGCAAACAATGTTATGCAAAGAAACACCGATGAATACATTGGCCATAATTTGTTTTGTCAAACAAGCAGAATGATGAAAAACTACAATTAGTGCTCTGACTATCTCCCAATCCATGCATAAAAGCTTCAATATAAACCCAATAACACATGTAAGAACATCCACCAAAACTTTTTCTTCCACTCTAGGATCCCACCAACCTTTTAACATCCAAGGTTTGAGCATAATGAAACCGTCAAAGCCCACAAAACTGAAGCATGATAATGTTTTCTAATTTCTTAGTAAATAATCCACCTGTTTTTGCCATATGAAATGCACTCATCAAATGGCCCACAATTGAGGCAGTATCAAGAGAAGCAAGACAACATAAGACAACACTAATATGGCAGGGACTGACTGATCTTAATAAGCCCCGTTTAAGGAAATTCTCCCCCTATGCAAATACCACTTATAAACTTTGAAATTGCCATAACAAGCATTTCTCTTATTAATAACTTCTTCATCTCTGTTAGATGTTACTCAAGTAAAGAAGTTGGAAAAGGGAGGAATGGTGCCAACCATAAATCAACACCAAGGATCCTCAAAATTTCAAGCTTAACCTAATTATCTGTAATATTCTACTGCACAAGAACATGAGAGTCTGCACTATTATACTTGAGGCCCAAAACTGCTTATTATAAAACTAATAAAGTATAGCAAACTTTCATAAGATTATGTATCTAATTCTGTGAGAGGGATGAGGAACTTAGAAACAGACAAGAGGCAATATAACAGGCTCTCATTCTTGCTTAGTAGTTGGGCAACAAACAATTGCAGTAAAATAGACTTGAGTTCGACAAGTGAACATCAAATTAGGATTCATTTTCCTACATCACTGAAAAAGATAGAATTCGTGCGCTGATTATTACACTGAAAACAATTCACTACAATGTCAAACCATATATACATGCGTGTGTGCAAGAGCAACAACCACTCACTGGATACTCATAGAAATATATCTAACCACTCGTATTAAGAGTACTTAGATTGGCATTAAGAGAACTCCAATCAAGGTTGGTAATCACTGATCACAGAAAGCGCTTCTAAAAAGATAGTAGTATATCACCAAAAAGTGAAATTTAAACACCCAATTAACCAGTATTTACCATTCCTTTAAGCTCCTTGGGCACCTTGGCCACATTCTCCACATTCCCAAGCGCATTAGCCACTGACGCAAAAAGTGGTTCGGTCACCATCGCCATGGCATTCTTATTCTCATCCAAGGCCTGCACCACGTGCACCACTCCAGGGTGCCGCAGCCTGACGAGGCGCATCGCATCAGCACGAATCACATCCAGAAACGCATCCTCTGATGCCTTCGACAGTCCAACCCTGAGACGCGCCTCCGACAAGGCCTTCTTGTCCAGAACCCAAACGCATACAGTAGGATACTGGTGGGCACGAGTGGTCTCACGCGCTGCCTTAGCTGAATACAATTTCCAAGCAAGACCAGGTCCAGCGGAGCCGATCTGGTCGAGAAGCTCGTAGTCTTGCAAGGGCTTGGGACCTGTTACTTCCTGTACAGTAGTTTGCACGGTCTTCTCGATCACTGCAGCCGTTTTTGCAAGGGCTTGGGTTAGGGTTTTCATGTTGAGAGACATCTTTGGTTCTGATTATGAGAGCGGATTTGCCGAAAACTACATAAATAAATGGATATGTATGTATTTACAAATTTGTATCATAGGAAGAGAATTTTCCGGCGTACAGAGGAAGAATTAAGAGGAGGTGGTGTCGGTGTGGGCGATGGTGGAGGGAAATGGAGTCGGAGTTTAGATCAACAAGTTGGGTTAGATTGTACTTTCCGTCCTCCTCTCTCTCTCTCTCTCTCTCCTGTTTTTTTCTCTGTAAATTATTTATTCTTGTTTTTATCTGTGAAATTGCGCGAGAGGTCTTGTTGCGAGTATCACGATCAAGCCCGCACACTCCAATGCCCCCTATAATTTTATTTATTTATTTTCAAAAACCACCTTGCAAATTTGAATGAACCATCCACGGGCCGGAACATGTAGATTTTATTTTAGAAAAAATTATTTCATTTAAATTGTTGTTGTGAAAAAAAAAATTAAATAAATAAATAAAGAGTAATATAATATCCATGTAGAGTTTATATTAACTTTTTCGGAAATAAAACAATTTATAAGTCAGGGTAATTATAAGCACAAAATAAAAGGAGTAAACTTTTATTTGATTTGAAATAAGTAGTAGAATGCAATAATTATCCGTTTACGTAGTATTTATTACAATATTTTTTGTTTGATAACTATGTGCTGTGAATATGCATTGCCAAAACTTTGCTAAGAAAATCCAAGTGGGCATTCTAGTATACCACTACCTCTTCCAATGAGAGAGCTTCACTAGCATCAAAAGTTGGGGGTAACTCCTAGCGTCTACCATAGGATGCTGAACTGTGAGCAGAAGTTCCACCTTGAGCTTCCCAAGCTCTTAGAAGTTCCACCTTGAGCTTTCCAAGCTCTTTTACCTGAAGAAGAGCCTCCACTTGAAAACCCTCTTCTTTAGGCTCTTTCTTTTTTAGCAACCTCAAAATTATTTACTTATAAGGCGGCCAGAACAAGCTGGCAATTGCTTGCTGAAGAGAAGTAACTACCGTAAGATATTACTTGATGGTGTCATTCAAACCATCCTTAAATTATTGACATTGAAATGCCTCTATGAGCACTGGATTAGGATCATACTTATTTAGGTGGCTAAATTTTTCCTCATATGCCACCACAAACATGTTTATCTATTGGATATTCAAAAATTATCTCAGCCTCTTAATAAGCATTAGTGATAAACTTCTTCCTGAACTCTTAATATAAAGAATTCCCAAGACATATCATTTGGCAGTTGTGGATCCCTCAACACAAGCTTCCACCAGCTATAAGCTGCTCTCTAAAGCAGAGATATAACACAAACCAACATCTGATTTGGTAGGCATCTGGCTTCTTTAAGAACTCTTTTCAGTTTTTTCTATCCAAAAACTTTGCCTTTTCAAACTCCTTCATAGAGGTATCGGTGAACTCTTATGCACCATCTTCTATATCAAGACAATCTTAGCCTTAGGCGCCATTAAACATTGTAGAATTTGCGCCATATCATGCGTCATCTTGAGCAAACCTTCCTCTTTGGAAGCTGGAACACTGCCTATCAAGGCTAGTGATAGATCAGCAGCAGAAGGATTTGAATTGTCTGTATTATTACTCTTAGCTGTTTCCTCAATTGCTTTTTGAGAACCTTTGATACTTTAATATATATCGAAATAGGCACATCCGCATTAGGCCATATATACAACTTATACCTCAAATATCATCACACACTTTAATTAATCTTAATGAGGCTGGAATCAACTAAACCTTCGCTCCGATACTAATAAATTTAACGTCTTAATCCTATCTAAGCATAAACATACACAAGCAAGTCACATAATCATACCAGATTGATCCATATCAGAAAAATATGCATACATCTATAGGATATCATTATAAGTATTTATAATATACACTGTTTACGTTACAAATCTTGTCTAAAATTTACACATTAGAAAAGCATTAATACTTGCCTTTGAGCATCATTGCTCCAATTAAGATACATAAATAGATTATTCATAAAACAAAAAAAATCCATAGACATTTCTAAAAATCCTTTGTCCTAGCCTCCACACATGTTCTAACCAAAGAGTTGTTACTTTCAAAACCTACACAGGCAAACCATCGTATTAAACATAAAAGCTTAGTGGAAAAAAGAAACTAAAAACTAAGGACTACCTCTCACAAAAGTCATCAAGCTAACACCAGCACATGTGATATGGCAAAAATGCAATAAAATATATAAATTTAATGAGTATAACTAATCATTTTCTTGATGTCATAATATTTATTTAAGATATTCACAGTACTCAAATATAAATCGTATTGGAATGTTCATATTAGGATCAAAATCATAAAAACTCAATTAGGATTTAATTTATTGAAATTCAGTTAATTCTTTACAACTTACACAGAATCTGAAGCCTGCTCTACACTTTTATGAGAGTGGATAATGAGAATTAAAAGATACCATAAAATGGCATTCACCGAAGGTACCATGAAAGGTATAGCTGAAGAGACATAAGTCTTGAAGTCATATATCTAAATCAAATCCAAAGATAGTGAAGTATCAATCTAAAGACACTAATCGGTCTCCGAAGGTACCATGAAAGGTATAGCTGAAGAGACATAAGTCTTGAAGTCATATATCTAAATCAAATCCAAAGATAGTGAAGTATCAATCTAAAGACACTAATCGGTCTCATTAAAGCAATTGGTCAAAATACACACACAAACATTAAACAATTGGTGTATTGTCAAATCAGAATATAATATATATTTATCATTATTTAGAAGTACATAAATATGTATACATATGCATATAAGCATCTACATCTCAAGTATACTTTTTTTTTCAAGTCATGAAAACTTTTTAGAAATTCAACTATACATGTTTATATTCGCATACATATCAGAATAGCACCATTACAAGTCAATTATCTAGTTGAAGTTTCTACAATATTGCATATTAATTTTTTATTGGTTTATATATTAAAATGTCATTTAAGTCCTTAAACTTGTTATTGATCTTACCAATTTCCATTTACTTTCTCATTTACGTGTTGTCATTCCTTAGTTACCCTTATCAATCATATTTAGCCAATTATTCTACTAGGATAGATTTTGGGGCTTTACAATCCATTAACATATAAACATCATTTTAAGAATAATAAACAAGAAACATGTATAACAAGGTAAATTTAAACTTTTATAATTATAAAACTAATTAACAGTATCAAGACACATGCAAAACATAGTCTTTATAAAATATTAAGTTTGAAGATAATAAAATAAACATAATCAAATAAACACGAAATTGTTCCAAAAATCAATCTATTTTAATAATGGACATTTTCATCCCTAATCAAGTGTCAATTTTACCACTATCATCTTAAAAAAAATTAGAAACATCAAAATTAACATCTAAAGGCTCATTATCAAGATCAACTAGTTAAAAAAAATTACTTTAATATTTTTGCCTTTAGCCTTTAGTGATGCCTTGTAGAGATTAACAAGATGTTTATACAAAATCAATAACCTTTTGTTCCACAGTTGGAGCAAATATTGTTATTATTTTGTGTCTTATTTTTTAGAATTTCCTCATTTTTGACCCATTTGTTCTTAGCACCCATATTTTCAGGACGTGGTTGAGGATCAACACTAGTTGAAAAATTTTTCCTGCCATGACCTCTTTTACCATAGCTTTACCCATAAAATTGAGAAATGTTGCATTCATTTTAGGGATTGTAAATAAACCAATTGGGCGAGATTTGTTGTTTTTCAATAAGAAATCATTATTTTGCTTAGCCATAAGCAGATAAGAAATTAATTCAAAGTATTTCTTGAATCCATGCTCTCAATATTGCTACTGTAGGAGCATATTCAAGACATGAAAAGTTGAATAAATTTTTTCTAATATATTCTCATCAATAACTTTCTCTCTACATAATTTCAATTAAGAGCCAATCTTAAACCAAGTTTAATTATACTCGTTTACACTTTCAAAATTTTGTGTACTCAAGTGTATCAAATCATACCAAGCTTTAAGGAGGATAACTATTTTATTGTGCTCATATATCTCTTTTAAATTATTTCAAAGGACTAATGGGTCCTTAACAGTAAGGTATTCAGTTTTTCACTTTTCATGTAAATGATGTCGAAAACAATCATTACTTTTGTGTTATCCTGTAAGGTGTTAGAATTAAAATCTGTTCATGCATTTTACACAAGGTAAAAACTTAAAATTTAAATTCTTAAAATATTGATCTTGTCAAAAGATTTGATTAAAACTAAACTGCAAGTTCAATATACACTTACCAAATTAGTTTAAGCAATTGATTCTTTTGTATCAGCTTGAAGCAAACCACCAGTATCCAAATTAGGATGCCTCCAAAGTATCCACACCAAAAAAAAAAGGATGAAGAACTAGCCAAGGAGAATGTAAAACTAAAATTTCCTATATGTTAGTAAATAATTTCAGTTACAAGTTTAAAGAGAGAATTTAGAGAGAATTTTTGTAACATAAACTCTTATCCTTAACCTAATTTAATTATTAGGATCTTTTCATATAACTCCAATCCTCATTTGAATAGGTTTAGGTTAAACCTTAATGATATGTACCTTGTTACCAAATAGATGGACTAAATTGACAATTAAAGAGGCCTATTTAAGGTACCATAAACATATCACCTAAAGAAAGGCTTAATGCATCGCTACTTTTTCTCCAAAGCCCAATTGGCTTTAAATCAGCTCATGGATTATATGAAAAGCTTTATTAACTTTAAATGGCCATCATCATAATCTATACAATCTAATAAAAGGCCTAGAAGGCCTATTAAGCCATTTCTTTAGCGTTTATGTGCAGAGTATAGAAAAAAATCTCTTTATACTTTCATTTGGGCTTTTAAGCCCAAATTTGATTCCCTCTTTTATTACAATCTTTGTTATGATATCTCATATCTTATTAGACTATATATTTTTACCTTTACACCCTTTTCTTATTTATGTGTGGGTTTTTATGCAGCTTAGCAATACAAAATGTAATTAAAAATCCTAGTTAGTATAGAGTTGTATAATTCAAACTCATTTGAATTATTATATAAATTTTCAATTGATATTCACATACATATATGTACAAATCATCAAAGGCTTTTTGCCAAACATAATGACTACCTAAGTGACAAAAAGTCAATGGTTTGACTTTTGCCCTTTTTATATATAATTATCATGTAATTACTCATTTTACCATTTCTTTATCTCATTCTAGTTTGAATATGGATATCTGTCAGCTCAAAGCTTAATAAAGTTTGTCTAATTAAACCTAGAATATGTTATATATAGTAAATACCTTCTTATTCTTAAAATATCCTTTGTGAATCTTATTCGCACTTGTATTTCACTTTGGTTAAAGATTCTTAATAAGGGAACTTAACAAGATGTGAGAGATAAACTCTCCACTTTAATCAAGAGTGGTATTGCTCAACTATCTTTAAATAGGTTATGCCATGCCCAATCTCCAAGTTATGCTCACCCCTTGATAAGAGTAAAAGTAATGAAGTTAAAGTAAAGCATTTGTTACTTAAGATATGTTTGAACTAACCAAAAAGTATAATATATACTTGTCTATTTGTATTAATAATGCCATATTTTATTAATATAATGGCTAGGGATCATTTAGGTATTAACACAATTACATACAATAAACATCTCATTATCATGAATTCTTTATGATTATCTTTACACTATGTTTATATACCAAGAATTCCATTAGATAGTTTAAGACATATGTAAACAAATACAAGAAACATAAGTAACATATAATGAAGAATGCCTTTATTATTCATAAATGAATTGATATACATGGAAAAATTTCCTCATTACATATAGGATATAGGGCACATTATCGATATAAGGATACTTGATTTCCTTCTTTAATAAAGTCTTTAAGATTTATAGAATTCAAATGAAATTTAGCATTAAGTATCCATGACAAAACTTAATATTTATCATAATAAATGTTACTATTTTATTAATTCATTACGTTATTCATTACATTTATTATATGTTTGTCATTTTTATTGATACTAATAGGCCTTGTTTCAATTTTCCCAACACATAGTGCGTACCAACAAGCATTATTTTTAATATGCTTAGCACACCGAACAGTGTGGTGCACACAGTCCAATGGCTAGAAAAAGGGTAAAAAAATTAAGTGGTTATTTCTTTATCATATTTTAACAAATTAAAAAAAATAGATATAAGTTTGTGTCTTTCTCCTTCTACATTTCTATTAGGGGTGTGCAAAATTCAATCGGACTCAACGGACTTAAAGAACCCAACCTAACACGAGGCATTTAAGTGGGGTTATTTAGATTAGCAGATCGATTTGGGTTTAAGAATTTGTAAAATTTTGAGTTAGGTTGGGCTAAAACCTTTATAAATTCGACCCGACCGAATATATATATGTATACACATACATACACACAAACACACGCACACAGATATATATATATGAGGTTATTTGGATTAGTATATCGATTTGGGTTTAAGAATTTGTAAAATTTTGGGTTGGGTCGGGTTAAAACCTTCATAAATTCGACCCGACCGAATATATATATATATATATATATATTTGTATGTATGTATGTATGTACACACACACATATATATATATGTACATATACATATATATATGTGTGTGTGTGTGTGTGTGCGTACATATATATGTATACACACACACATATACACATACATATATATGTATATGTATGTGTGTGTGTGTGTATGTGTGTGTATGTACATACATATATATATGTATGTATCTATGTATGTATGTATGTATATACATATATATATATATATATATTTATTTATTTATTTTTCGTTTAGTTGTTGAAGGAGCCTTTATCTGTTGATAACCATACTATTCACAAAATGATCCTAATTCTTTCTTTCCTCTACTATACTATCTTTTTTCAATTTTGCTTTTAGTTTTTAAATCAATACAAATCGATAACATATATATATATATATATATATATATATATATATATATATATATATGTATGTATATATATATACATATATATATACATACATATATGTATGTATATACATATACATATATGTATGTATATATATATACATACATATATACATATATATATATATGTATATATATACATACATGTATATATGTATGTATATATATATACATATATGTATGTATATATATACACATACATATATGTATATATGTATGTATATATATATACATACATATATGTATATATATATACATACATAATATGTATGTATATATATATGTATATATATATGTATATGTATATGTATGTATATACATATGGTATACATATACATACATATATGTATATGTATATGTATGTATATACATATATATATACATATACATACATATATGTATGTATATGTATATATATATATACATATATATGTATATGTATACATATATATATACATACATATATGTATGTATATGTATATATATATGTATATACATACATATACATATACATATATATATACATATATATACATACATATATGTATACATATATATATATACACATATATATGTATATGTATACATACATATATATATGTATACACACACATATATATATATATATATATATATATATATATATGTATATATATACATACATATATATATGTATGTATATATATATATACATACATATATATATGTATGTATATATATATATATATATATATATGTTATCGATTTGTATTGATTTAAAACTAAAAGCAAATTGAAAAAAGATAGTATAGTAGGAAGGAAAAGAATTAGGATCATTTTGTGAATAGTATGGTTATCAACAGATTAAAGGCTCCTTCAACAACTAAACGAAAAATAAAACCTAAAAGAAAATATATACATAGAAGAAGAAGCTACAAACCAAAACAAAATTATCAAGAAAAAACCAATTAAGAGGAAATCAAAATATAAAAAATTTAAATCTAAGATAACTAGAAAAGATATAGTGATTTGTTATAAATGTGAAAAAATAAGGATGTTATTCTAGAGATTGTAAGATGAGAAAAATGAACCAATATTTAGATATCTTAGAAAGAATTAAAAAATAAAATAGCTAAAATAATAATAAATGAAACCTCTAATAGTGATGAAGGAAATTTCTGATTATTCAAAAAATGATTTAAATGTAATAGGTGAAGAATCTGAAACTAATAGCTTAGAAAGTAATTCTGAAATAAAAATCTTGTAGTAGTTGTACAGGGCCATGTCAATGTAACAATATAAATATGTTAAGTAATGAAAAATAATTTTTATTAGACATTATAAATATAATAGATGATTTGGAAATAAAAAAGAATTATTTACTTAGGCTAAAAAGAGAAAATAAGCTTAAAGGAAAAGAGAGATTTTTACATCTTATAATTTTAGCAGAAGTATATAAAAGATTTGAGATTAAAAAGGAATCAACTATACAAAACCTTCAAGAGGAAATTAAAAATATTTAAAACAAGAGGTAAATATATTAAAAAGAAAAGTTCAAAATTTAGAAAAAGAAAGTTTAAAAAGGTTGGTTTAGGGCAGTTCAAATGAAAGAAGATTAGAAGAAGTTTAAAAAGTTGGTATAGTAGTTCAATGAAAGAAGATAAAAAAAAATAAAAGGAATATAGCATCTTCTAGTATAATTATTAAAGTAACACAAGAAGAATATATAAATAGTCTATCTTAAATAAATTATCAAAAGCGGTATGTAAAATTAGATATAGTTATTAATGATGATTTTCATTTAACCTACTCTAACTTTAAAACCGATAGCAGAGCATATCAAAATTGTATTAATGAGGGTTTAATCCTAACTAAATACTATGAGAAAATTTTTGAAAGATTAGGTACCGCTAATGGATTAAAATTAATAATTAATTATAAATTATTTAAAGTTAAGATTTGCAATAAGGGATATTGTTTTAAAAACTCAATTAGTTTTAGTTAAAAATTTAAATTTTGGAGTTATATTAGGAACACTCTTTATTACTATGCTATATTCCTTTTCAAGTATGTAACAATGGAATTAAAATAAAAAAATATTAGACAAAGAAATTCTTTTTTGAATTTGCATTTCCTATAATATCTAGAGAAATTAGTCATGTAAGAAAAAATATACAGGAAATAAATTTGTTAAAAAATAAACAAAACAAATTAAATTTCTCATAAAAGAAATAAAGGGGAAAATGAATAAAAGAATAATTAAAAAGTCCAAAAATAAAAGAAAAAATCAAAGAGTTTGAATAAATTTTTGCAAAATAAATTTGTGGCACCCCGGTTTCCTAATGCCTTTTAGAATAGGAAACATGTAGTAAAATTACCTTACATAAAAGACTTTAATGAAAAAGAAGATTCCTACAAAATCACAAGCTATCAAAATGACATCAGATTTAGAAAAATTTTTGCAAAAAAAGAAATATAAGATTTGAAAGATAACAGGATTAATAAGAGATTCAAAATCTCCCTTGGTCATGTTCAGAATTATATGTTATGAATGCAGCTGAAATAAAAAGAGGAAACCCTTAGATTAGTAATAAACTATAAACCTTTAAATGTAGTTTTATAATGAATAAGATACCTTTATACCATATAAAAGAGATTTATTAAAGAAGTTATATGATGCAAATATTTTATCTAAATTTGATATGAAATCAGGATTTTGGCAAATACAAGTAAACAAAGAAGAAGATAGATGTAAAACAGAATTTAATGTTCCTTTTGGACATCATGATGGAATGTTAATGCCTTTTGGATTAAAAAAAAATGCTCCTTTAGAATTCCAAAATATTATGAATGATATATTAAGACCTATATATGAATTTTCAATAATATATATTGATGACGTAATTATTTTCTCTAATTCCATAAGTTAACATATAAAACATTTAGAAAGATTTTTCAATTTAATTCATCAGAATGGATTAGTTATTTTTGCACCAAAAATGCAAATTTTCCAAACTAAAGTTAGATTTTTAAGATATGATATAAATCAAGAAACTATAAAAACCAATAACTAAAAGTTTAGAATTTACTAATAAATTTTCCAACGAAATGAAAGATAACAATCAATTACAAAGACTTTTAGGATGCTTAAATTTTGTACATGATTTTTTTCAAAGATTTAAGAAAATTATGTAAATCTTTATACAATAGATTAAAAAAAGAACATGAGCCTTGGATAAAAAAAGCATACTAACATAGTAAAGGAAATTAAAGAAAAAAATCTTTTTCCGTTTAAATATTCCACACCTAGCAGCCTATTTAATTGATAATAGAAACAGAAGCTAGTGATATAGGCTATGAAGGTATCTTGAAATAGAAGCGAAAAAAAATAAAGAAGAGTTAGTAAGATTTTATTCAGGAAGCTGAAATCAGATTCGAAAGAATTATTCTACTATTAAAAAAGAAATTTTAAAGCATTAAAAAAATTTGAAAATGATTTATATATGAAAAAGTTTTTATTACGAATCAATTATTTATCTATAAAATATGTTTTAGAAAAAAATGTTAAAAAATTTAATTTCAAAATAAAATTTTGCAAGATGACAAGCTTTACTAAGTAACTTTGATTTAAATATCGAAT